>PVIH01003070.1:0-16562 GCA_004025045.1 Sigmodon hispidus | reverse complement strand
ATGACAGAGGAGGACTGAACATGTGCCCTTTTCATAGTTCTTTCCATCTAACCCACATGTGTCAAGCAGTAGATATGCTCCAAACACTGTCCGTCATTCATATGGGAGAATCTCCCACCAATTTGTTCTCAATGCTACTTCTCTAACATATTTGGTCATTTAAACCATTCTCTTGTCCTTATTATTACTCTTACTATTTCCTTACAAAGTGTCCCTGCCTTTAGGATTTCCGAACTGTCTGCGTCTTCTATGAAATGAATTAGCTTATTAATATTTTAGTACTGCAGGACATGAAGCTAAATGAAAACTCAAGGGAGTCCAGGCCATCAGATGAGCTACAACTCCCAAGAGTTGATCCAATGAATAAAATCATAAGCAAATGGATACATGAGTTCCAGTGAGAAGGGCATTTTATTTGCTTGATTTTTTTTCCATGTGTGTACATGTATATGTAATGTATATATGTGTGTGCATGTTCATATGTGCATGGGTGCACATATGTGTATGTATATGCTTGCACACAGAAGTCAGAGGAGAATATTATGTGTCCTTCGGGTGCTGCCCACGTTTTTGTTGTACAGACAAGGCCTCTCACTGGCAAAGCACTCACTCATAGGCGAGGCTGGTAGAAGGAATCACTGCAGAGGTGGAAATCATGCTGTTTCCTCAGCACAGCATCTTTCCTTCCTCTGCAACAGCCATTCGCTCTTCAGATTCCAAGTCCAGCAATGCTTTTGCATGAAACCTCCCAAGTCGTATCTCCCGAGACAGCTCTTATGTCACTGTGCCCACACCACCCTGGCACTTCCCATCTGGGTTACCTTTAACCAAATGCCTGTCATCCTCATGAGGGCAGGAACCAAGCTTTCCATGGCCACCATAAGCACAACAACCATCACAACGCCTAACTCACAGTAGCTACTTGGCAAAATTTGTTGGAAGATTTGTAGAATGATGCTGTAAAGGGTGCAGCTTTCACATCAAATCTGCTTTCCCTTTCAGCCACCTGAACATGATGCATCCGGGGCCGAGTGCATCACTTTAAAAAAAAAAATTTCTTTCCCTTTGGTTTTGTAGACATGGCTTTTAGAGCTACAGAAAAAGTAGCTTTGGTGTGTGAGATGGTGAGCTACTGAAAACAGCAGCTCATCCCATCTAATGTCTAGGCCAAAGCATCTGCATTTGCAGATGGTACCTGGCCAGCCTAACCCAGGCCATTCACACTAATGAAAATACATTGTGTACGGGCTCTGTTTGAGCTGTACCCATGCCACTCCCCATGAATAAAGTAGGTAACAACTAGCCACAGAATGTTTTGGTCTATATAATCCCATGTTCTAACATCTAAAAACCGCAAAGAGCCTCAACTCTTTAGCCCTGGTACTACAGCATTCTATAACACCAGCTTTCACAGACAGCTGGCCCTGAGGAGCAGAGGTTGATCATCTAAGCCACCTGAATGCTAACCACAGTTTAAGCTTTTAATCCACATTGAGATTCCAAATTACATCAACTGGGCAAGCCTAGATAGACAGCACGTTCCATATATAAAGAATTCGACCTCGTGATAACTTGAGATCACTGTTTTCTCTCTCCGGACATGTGCAGCCCCCATCATGGTCTGTCACTTGGGTCTCCTCTCTCTCTTCCCAGACTATCATTGTCACACTTTACCCCTCCCCACGCAGCCTTTATAACATAAACTTCAAAATAATCCTTGTTCCCAAAGATGATTCTGCAGTCACAGCACCCTTTCATTGTTTAGTGTCTGGAGGCAGTAGTTGGGAAGCCTATGGGTGCCATTTCACGAGGCACTTGCCCTGACCTCTCCCTAGGTTAGGAGTGGGCCCAGATACACTATAGCCAGCATGACCATCTCCATTCCTTCCTCCACATCAGCCCCTCCCCCAAAGGAGCAACACCACTGAATTGGTTTGACTTTAGCTACTGGGAAATGTTTCATAATTACTAATGAATAATTCAGCAAATAAGATATTTTTAGTGTTCTATTACCAGGCACACCCAACTTTGATGGGAATTCTGTTGTCTTTCTTACTTTCCAAATCCCGTTTGCATGCAGGATCTTAAATGAATCATTGCCTTAATGGAAGTTCAATCAGCAACGACTATTGGATCACATTACTACCCTCCACAGCAACTTCTGGGGGTTACATTGCACTTAGAATAAAACCCAGATGACCTCCTCTCTCCCTCCATGGTCTGGCCCCTAGCCATCCACATCATTCATCTGCAGACACCCCACCCTTCCTGAGCTGCCAAGCCCATTTCTGCCTTACAACCTCTACTTTCCAAGTCCTCCTTCCTGCTTCTGGTACCTTCTCTTATAAGCCAATCATAAACCAGCCTTGTCACTTCCTTCTGTTCCACATGCCACCTCCTTAAAGCATCCATCACTGCCCATCCTCCACACCACCCTTTTTTATAACATTTATCAGTACTGGAGATTACATTACATACACATTGTTTACATTCATCCATCTATCTACCCAACTGGAATATAATTTCCTTTGAAAGTCCCTTTAAGCACAAGCCTTTTCTTTTATTGTGATACATGTGTATACAATTTTATTGTATCTTTTGGTTTTTTTTGAATCAGGATCTCATGTAGCTCAAGCTGTCCTGGAACTTACTGTGTTGCCAAGGCTGGCTTGGAACACTTACTCCTCCTCCTATTTCTACCTCCCAAATCCTGAGATTACAGGCATGAGCCGACACATCTGGATGTTAACTGTTTTTTCTTTTAAACAATGATTAGAAGAATAAGTAACAAATTTTAAGGGTGCTTTTTCCCCCTAGACTAAAAGCAAATGAGAGCAAGGAGGAGGCATATCCCTTCCACCAGGCAAATCTCCCTTCCTTCACATCAACAATACACATCCCTCTGCGGCAATTTAAACAACAGATAGACCTACAGATGCGGACTCTGGCCTTCAGAGACTTTTTTCCTACTACTTTTTTTTTTATTTATTCAAAAGTTTATTTTTATTTTTTAACATACCAACCACAGTTCCCATTCCCTCCCCTTCTCCCACTCACCCTCCAGTACCCCCACCACCACCATCCACTCCTCAAAGGATAAGGCCTCCCACAGGGAGTCAATAAAGTCTGGGATATAAATCTGAGGCAGGACCAAGTCCCTCCCCCTGTATAAAGGCTGAGCAAAGTGTTCCTCTATAGGGAATGGGTTCCAAAAAGCCAGCTCATGCACTTCAGAGATTCTTAAAACACAAAGTTGCATGTACAACCATAAAACTCCTCACCATCTTTCAACTATAAATCATTCTATCAAGGTAATTACAAGATAACATATCTTTTATTGGATCTATACAGAAATTGCTACTTTACCATGAAAGTTTGGTGAAATTTTAGAGGTCATAAATATCTCAAAATTCCCATTACTCACTGAGCATCCAAAATTCACTCAGTGAGGAGGGTGCAACTCCAATGCTAATGAGCTAGTCAAGAAATTTAGAAGTTAAAAGATAATTTAAAATACATTTTTAAAAATTCAAATTCGTATGATTAAAAACTACATGTAAAATATTTCATTTATATAATAAATTCTTCTGCTGTAGAAAAATAATCTTTTTGAAGTCAAGGCAGTTTTTTCCCCACAATCAAAAGTGGTTAAATACATTTAAATATATTTCAACATATTCATGAATGATTTCTCCTACATGTCTCTAAAGCTTTCTCATAAATCACTATAATGTTTCCAAAGTACATTTGGAAGTAAAAAATTTACATCTACTAGCTGTATTTCGTCTATCTGGAGATGAATTAAGCAGAAAATACATTAATATCTGAATTTATAATAGAGTAGTTAACCCTTAACCATAGCGAGCTAATGAGGAATATTTTACCATGGAAGGATTAATCAGGGCTGTCTAACACTATGCAGCAATCTGACATTTTAGGAACTTAATCATGAGTGGATTTTATTCCCCTATTTACTTTTCATTTGGAAGATGACTTACAAAGATACTGCACATTCAAATAAATGTAATTCTGGAGCTTAATCTCATCACTTTAAAAATATTATTTTAAATAATATTACACAGGTTAAAGACAGTTCTCACTAACAAGATCATTTCATCTCTGGGCTAAATTCAGCAATCAAACATCAAACAAGCATGAGCCAGGCACAGTGGCACACACTGGTAACAGCAGCTACAAGGGTGACTAAAGAGACAGGAACACAAGTTCAAGACCAGCCTGGACAAATCAATGAGATCCTTTCCCAAATAAAAATTCTAAAAGCCAGGGATACATATCTCAGCAGCATGTGCTTGCCTAATACGTGCAAGACCCTAGGTTCAGTTCCTACCATTAGGGACAAACACAGGAAGACAAAAAAACAAAACCCATGTAAGCAAGTATCAGCATTGACTTTGTAAGTCTCAGCCTGAATCTGAGCAATGAGACAAACCCTGGACACTGACTTCTATCCCCAGCCTTTGGCCGTCTCCATCTTTATTAATGACTACAGGAGGGTCACTTTACCTAGGGTGCCCAGTAAACTATAGGAGAGTCCAGGCATTTCTATGACTTCATTAAACCATTGGTTAGCCTTCTCAGCTATACCCACAACAAATGTTTGTAAACCTCCCAAGGTAGTCCGTTAACACACATTAGATTCCACTGTGTACATAGACACCCTAAGAGTGGGTTTTCTACTCAATTTGATATGCAGGGGCAGAAATTAAGCAGCTCTCTGAAGTAAGGCTTTTCTTTATTCCATCCCAGGCCATGATAATATAAGCAGAAGCCAGGAACTCACGGAACAAAGCCTGCCCAGTTCATATTTATACTTATGTATTCAAAAGCTACCCAGAGAGGTATTGAAATGAAAGGAAACTAAAAATAACCATAGACACACCCAAAGCTTGGGATCTGGTGTATTTGACTTTGGGTATACTAGGTTTCAACATCAGACACTGCAAATATCTAGGGGAAAAAAACCTCTGGACTCATTCTACTGCCTTATAGTGTCTCAGCACAAGCTCCCAGGCCTCCTTAGCATGCATTTATTTAGACATTCAACATTTTTTGCAAAGCATGAATTAACAGGGTGTAACTTCAGTCCCAGGAAGATGCATGATCATTTTCTCTTGGTTTCTCTGGCTAGTTCACACAGAATGTCCAAACTTCTGCCCTGCTCTGTTCATCCGTAGGCTTCATAGTACCTTCCTTTAGCAGTCAAGCAGGGAGAATAACCCTGTTACTGAATGCAGGCTATGAGGCAAAAGACCCTCAAAATGACTCCTCAGATAATTTGTCCAATGCTCTCTCTTCAAATAAACCTGAACATCATTAGTAATAGGGCAAGGAGCTGGCAATGTAATTGGCTGGATCTATAAGGAGAATGGACATCCCAAATAAACAGAGCCTTCCCTGGCTGCTTGTTTACTGAAATGCCCAGTGCCCAAACAGACTATGAACTCCAAATGTGCACATTCATCACGGTGTAGCGGGAATCACCAAGACACAATGTGGCTGAGGCAGTCTGACACTGTGGTTAATGTTAAAAGAGAGTGTACCTCTTAGATGGATTGGATAATTACCAACAGTTCAGATGAGAAAAACTTGATTTAAGTGACTACCATTATCCATCACCAGAAGGATTAGCCAGAGATTTACTGTGTCTGGAAATTAGCACCCCAGCGTTTCTGGCAACTGCTTACTGATCAACAGGAAATCAGAGTCAGTTTTATCAACAATCCCCACTCTGCTTTGCATTCACTGAGAACATTGAGTCTTGAAGATGTTTAGAGTCTTGATCACCTTCTCACCTCAAGTTTAAAGTCTTTCATATTATTCAGAAGTCAGTGTTCATCCTGGATTAACAGGTTATAATTACTTCTTTGTTTTTCCCCATAGTCTCCTAAGCTGTAGCCCAACAAACCTACCTGCCCATTCTGTTTGTGTGTAGATCTCACTCAGATAAACGGTTTTCAAGGGTTCTGATAAATATGAAGATTTGTGCCTGTGCCCCAGGCCTCAGGTGGCATTCTAAGGGCACTGTGTCCCACCTGCATGCAAAATGTCTGTCCTGGATCCCCTTCTGGCTTTCCACAGAAGCCTGTGTTTATACCTAGCTACACCTCATTTCACCTCCAGAGCCTAACTGCTTTTTCCATTCGCAATGTGTTTCTGGGGACTAGTATGGTCCCCTCTTTGCGGCTGCTCCCAGAGGCTCCCATTCGCAACAGCTCACTAATATTCCACTCCATATTTCAAGATATGAGAGGACAGGAAAACAGCTGGGTTTGTTATTCTTTCCCCAGAGTTTTCTGAGGAAGCCCCTTTGCTGTGTCTAAAGGGGACCCTCAGCCTCCAGACCACCCTACATGCTAAGCAGTGGGCAGGTTTATAACCTTTGATTCAAAAGACTAAAGAACCAAGGTCATCCTCCTGCAGGCCAAGTGCAGACAATCAGATCTTACAAGCTTCCCCAGGCCCAATAAAAGCCTGAAATCAGTAGAACAACTCTAGGCTCCTGGCCTCCTTTACTTTTGAGCCAGTGTGCAAGCACCAAGTAAAAGCAAGTGTTTGGTCTGCACTTCCGACAGTTAGAAGACATTAATTGCAAGAAATTTCTTAAGGTCCTTCTCCAAATCTTTGCGGATGATAGCCATTTTACAAATTTAATTTTGCAGGTGTTTAAAGAAAAAACCTGGACAGGTTATCAGTAGACTAGCGGACCAATTATTGCATATTTCTTCTACATTACTGGGCTCTTAATTAATATAAAACCAAGAAATGTTTTTAGACTATGCTCATGTAATTCTTAAAAATCAAAAAACAAACAAAAAAGCTGCACTGTGTCTACAAATAAAATATAACTATAAATAACACAATGATGAGACTAATTAGTGATGGGTCCCTCCAAAAGAGACTTCTAATAAAAGACCAGAATGCATCCAAGGATATAGTACGACAGTAAAATAAATGTTTATTGTACAACACCCCCTCCCATAAAGTGTTTGTTTTCATGGCAGCTGTCAGGAAATGACAATGACATCATTTGCAAACATTCCCACCTCTGGTGTCTATGATCATTGCTATAAGTCACTATGATTCAGGAAACTGCAATGACATCATTTGCAACACTTCCATCTCTGGCATCCATGACTGTTGCTATACATCACTATAGTCTACTGGGAGCAACAGCATATCCTGAAGAAGAATCTATCTATTCCTGTCTCAATTTATGGAAAGTAAAATAAGGAAGCAAACCTTCGATGTTCTAAGTTTGTTTATTAAATTTCCAGTGTCATTCAGAACACTACAAACCTGAGATTTAACAAGGAAAGAAAACAGTCATCCTTGGCTTACATTGGCTGCTTTTCTTCAGTTTTGATTTCCTGATTTATTTCTAGATACTGGCTTAGACAACAGGATATTTATTTCCCATGGGGAAAAAAGAAGATTAAATAAATGCTAAATGGAAAGGACTACTATTTGCAGTCTGGTTACTATTTTTTTTCTTAGAGAGATAATGAAAAGGATATTTTAAGCACTCAGCTATTTTACAAAGTAAAACTGATATTAAAAGATTGAACTCAAGCTAGAGAGTTGGCTCAGTGGTTAAGAACACTGGCTGTTCTTCCGGAGAAGAGTTTCAATGTCCAGCAACCCACATCGCAGCTCACAAGTATCTGTAACTCCAGATCTGAGACATATACATGCAGGCATAACACCCATACACATACAACAAACATAAAACAAAAGTAAAAAAACCCAATGTTTCTGCATCTCTTGCAAAAACAGGAAGGATGCTTTGCAACCTCCCAACTCCTTATCCATCAGGATAGAAATGTTCTCAGGTCCTGTTCCGCTGTGGCCTCAGAAAGGGGGTTAGAAAAGAGGGAGCTATTAGCCCTCTTTCCAAGTTGTCCCTGTCTTGAACCCCATGGAAGGGGAGGCAGAAAGACTGTGAGAGCCAGAAGGGACAGAGAACACAAGGCCTCTAAATCAGCTGAGCAAAGCTCATGTGAGCTCACAGAGACGGAAGCAGCAGCACAGGGCGGGCCTACAGGGGTCTGCACCAGGTCCTCTGTGTATATATTATAGCTTTCAGTCTATTTGTAAAGGACTCCTGAATGTGCGAATGAGTGGGACTCTTCTGTTGGTTTGCCTTGTCCAACCTCGATGTGATGGCTTGTGTTTTATCTTATTATATTTTGTTATGTTTTCTTATCTCTTAGAAGCCTGTTCTTTTCTAATGAGAGACAGAAAAGGGGTGGATCTGGGTGGGAGGGGAGGTGGGGAGGAACTGGGAAGAGTAGAGGGAGGGGAAACTGTAATCAGGATATATTGTATGAAAAAGTCTATTTTTAATAAAAGGATGGAAAAAAGAAAGAAAAGTTGTTCCTGTCTCAAATGGTGAGATGGACCTGACACTGTTCACCTAATGCCCACAGTCTGCACAAGCCCCTCCCACACTGGTTTAAGTCTTTGAGTCAGCAGTTGAAACTTGAGATTTTATAAAATACATCATGAATTAACACTATACACATCTCAGAGCCAACATCCTGCAATGTATAAACTCATGGCTGCTTGATCTCCTCAAGTGAATACAGCTGTGACTCACAGGCCTCTCACAGAATGTTAGCAGGAGCAGTCTGCAAAATGCATGCTTGTAGCAATCCAAATAGCTTCTAAATAAAATTTAAGTTCAGTCTAAAATATAACCTAACAGGTTAACTCAGCTCCCACTCGGCCCACCTGACTTTAAAGGGCCAAGCTCTATGAGATGAATGTGCCTTTTTTTTTTTTTCAACTGACTGAGTCCCAAAGAGAAAGGAAGGCTTAAGAAGCAAATGAAATTTAAAAAGCTCATTTCCATGGCCTTCATTTTGAGTGTTGGGCTATTTTTATCCTTTTTTTTAGCAGCAATGCCAGGCTGCCTGTATACGCAAGCATTTGTGACGAGGTGAGCCCGGGGACCCATGGTACAGGGACCCCACAGCTGTCCAATTTCCATTCACAAATGCAGGTGTTTCTCAGACACAAAGCAGAGGTCTGCTGAATACTGCTTCTAATTACCTACCTTGTCTATGAGGGTTTTCCTTTGTAAAGTTATGCATGCAATTTGGGTTCAACTTGGAGGCCATTTTTAGATCCCAGCATGCTATCTGGCAAGAAATGGGCTGTCATTATACAGCATAATTTACAGCATAGTTAGTTTTACATTTTTAAAAAGTCTACTCTATACCTAAGACAAAATTCTATTCTGTACATGCATTATTCACTGTTTTTCATCTACTTCTTGATATTTAGAAACTGTTGTTATGTAGAAATGGGAAGGATTCCTTCCTATTTCTAAGATGACATTCTCAGTTAAGTGATACAGAAGAGACGTAGCTATCTATCTGCCACTGTCTGTAGTGGGGAACATGCTGGGGCTTATAACAGCAGTTCTTAGAAATGGCCGGATGCAGGGCTGGGATCTAATACAAGCCATTAGGAAACCTAATCCCTAAATGAAATGACCACAAAATCCTACCAGTTAACAGAAATGCAGCAGCTGTACATGTTTATAGTAATACAATAGGATACTGTTTCAGAAGGAACCCAGCAGGTAAGGTAACACGCTTATTTCTCTCTTTGGAGAAACTGAACAGGCAGAGCTTTAGAATACATACACAGAAGAGAAGACAGGTAATGTGTGCACTAAGGAGCCTCAGAGACCAGCAAGCAAAGGCATTGGCTCAGTCAAACCACAGCAACTCCCAAGGTTTGCAAGATGCTGGACATCCATTCCAAGAGCCTCTCATGGAAAACAGTGAATAATGCATGTACAGAATAGAGTTTTGTCTTGGGTATAGAGTAGACATTTTAAAAATGTAAAATTAACTATGCTGTAAATAGGCCTCCCTTTGGCATTGATTTTGCTTCCTATAAATTCCAAATATTAATTCATATCCTGGTTATCATTATCCATCTTTCAAAAAATGTATGCTATGGAAACTTAAATTCAGTTTGACCTTAAACTTTATGATGATATTTTAAAAGCATATAAGTGTGTGTGTGTATATATATGTGTATATGTACATATGTGTGTGTATATATACACATATACTGTGTAGTTTAGGATTCCAGACTGCTTTTCCAATGGTATCAAATACTTTTTCAAAGGCTTACTACAAGGGATTAAAGCTTACTCTACAAAGTGTGATTGGTGTCATGGGGTGGTGACAGAAGCATCTTAGAATGCTTCGCCTAGAAACTGTCCATCAGAATTCAGCCCTTCAGAATTCTAGAATGAATGACAATAAATACCTGTTCTATCGCCATATTCTGTGGAGGAATGCAAAGTATCTGTTGTGGTAAGTAAAACTTTAAAGAAGTCATTGGGTTCACTCCTAGGATTGTTATTCTTAATGCTCAGTATTCAGAACAGGAGCCCCAGGCTCTTGGTGATGATTCTAATCCCTTCCTGAGGGAAAGTGAACCCCACTCTTGACCACCCCCAAAGACTTCCAGACAATTTCCTTACTTGCCTCCAGTTCCAGTGAAGATCATGAGCCTAATTCTTACAGACTGCTACTAAAATTCCAACCCGCTGAATTCTGCAGCCTAATTCTTCAGGCATTGTGTTTTTGGCAGAATGAATGTGACCCAAATTTGCAGGAGATTATTTGCTGCAATGGTGTTTGCATTGCAGTGAGCTATGATTGCATTCAGGGTTGCAAATGTTAGCCTTTTAAAGGCAAGTTCTTGCTCAAGAACGAACAGGTTTTTATCTTGTGCTACAGAAAGGGAAATGCAAATGCTTAACAAAATGTGTACAGTTTGATGAATTAAGGAAGTTTTACAGATCAATGAGGAAGAATCAAGGGCTGGAATCTGACTTCAGTACTTGGTAGCAAAAGGCTTTAGCAGTTCTCTAAGGATTGGGAAGATAGTGTGCAGGTGTGTATATGTGCTTGTTAAAACATCACGAATCCTGTTTCCCATCAGGAGGGGCTAATTCTATTCTAAAAGGCCATTTCAGACCTAAACTGTCTTTTAAAACAAAGTAGAAACTGTGACTACGGCTGTTCCTGTGTTTATCCACCACATTCTCAGGAGTGAGCTGTTCATCATAGCCACTCTTGTCAAGACCAATCAACGTTAGCATAGTGTGTAAAGGGAGGTTTGACAATTTTTTGTCTTCCCTAGCCTCTATGAATCAAGTTTTGGAATTGCAGCTATATTTCCACTGTGTAGGTATACTGAAGCCTCCACAGCTAAGGTCTCACTCTCCTGAGGAACTTCTATCACTTTTTCTCTGGTGGGCTCCAGACTGTACCCTCTTCCTGCTAGAAAGCCGCCTCAGGTTAGCATAGCGGCTGGAACTTCAGTGTCTGCCTCAAAGTCACTCACCCTCTCAGAACTCAAACAGCAGCCACGAGAAATGGATGGACAAGTTACATTAGGATGGAGTTTCTTATTCTGGAAAGTTAAGCATGACAGGAAAAAAACGAACAAAACAAAAATCAAAACACGCAAGGGGCAGGGCCACAGTGTGTCCAGCTAGTGCTAGGAGGCGCATGCGCACGAGAGGTGGCCAGCAGCCTCACTAAGGTGGCTTACCTTGTTTCTTTTGAAGTAGGCTCTCCGGCAGGCCGCAAAACACTTCTCGCTGCAGAAGCTTTTCACCTCACTTCCCATACTCAGGGAATAGCGCTTGATTCCCACTTTCTGGCACCAGGCACACATTATTTGTACATTTGACACATCATCTTCTATAATAAAAGTATAAGAAAAATGTTCATATCAGAAGCAAACATCCTTTGTATTTAGACACACCCTGACCCTGACAGAACTCCCATGGTCGGTTTGCAATTTTTTAAACCTCACCATTTTTGGATGGAGTAGGATGGTCAGTCTTAGGGAATAGGGGTGCAGTGGTAGGGTGCATTTGTTTGTTTTTCTCCTTAGGGGCATGTGGGTTTCCAAAAGCATTTTACTTAAAAGCCAGAACCTGACTACAAAGCTAGAAGAGTTCCTGGACTTCTTAGCTTCCTCCCAATGTGCCTAGTCAGACCAGCCATAGTGACAAACAAAAGAAGCATGCACAATAAATAGCCCATGTATTCAAAGGTTCTGCAGAAATCTACAAGGCGGGCATTAGGTGGGATGATCTGTGCCATGCAATGGCCTCATGTGAGCTTTGACAGCCAGGGACCAGCAACTCTGCATGTTTTCATCATAGGTAAGTGAACTATGCTATTTGTTCACTATCACAATATGATTCCCGTGTCAGGTGTTTAATCAAAAAAGAAAAAGTTGTGAACGGTCAAATTTGGGCAATGGGCAGCAGGAAGGTCTAGGCTCCTGGGCATTCTCCTACAATGAGACTTTGGTGCTGGTGACCTCAAGGAAACACCGGCCTGATTTAACTTGGCTCCATTTGATGTAGTTTCTGGGCCCTGGACGAAGGGATGGTAATGAGGGTATGAGAATATTCTCAGCCAGACTGGAGTGGGGGTATCTTCTCAGCAGCTGCTGGAAGACCCCTCAACCATGTCATCACAGTGCTCATATGGGTTCTAGATGGTATGCAAATATTTTTAATATTTAAAATGTTACATTTCATTTCCTCTATATGAGAAGATAAACTTAACTAGCATAAGCTACCACCACTGTCATATCCATTATTGCTTAAGACAGATGGGCTGTCAAAGAGAGCAAAGAGAACAAAGTAAGTTGAATATACTGAGTAAACCACAATGCAAATGGTGAGAAACTACAGTAGGAAGGGGCTGGTGATATTGAAATGTCTGAAACTTGGGAATATTGGTTTCTTTTAGGGAAATAAAAGACAATGTTAGAAATTTTTTGTTTGTTTAATTTTGGCTGCCTCCTGGGAGATTTCAGTGTATTTTGAATAGTGTTCTCTGTCTTCTTGTTTGACTGTGTGTATATGTTTGTGCACGTGCATGTCTGAGTGTGTGCATGTGTATATATTTCTGTATGTGTACATGTGTGTGTATATGCAGGTCTAAGTGTGTCTATGTGTGCATGTCTGAGTATGTACATTTGTGTGTCTGAGTGTGTATATTTGTGTACATGTGTATGTATATGCAGGTCTAAGTGTGTCTGTGTGTGCATGTCTGAGTATGTATACTTGTGTGTCTGAGTGTGTATGTGCATGTATTAGTGTCTGTGTGTATGGTGTATGTGCATATATGTGTATGTGCATGTGTGTACGTGTCTGTGTGCATGTGTGTGCCTGAGTGTGTATGTGTGAGTGTGAGTGTGCGCATCGGTAGCTCTAGTTGCTGATATTAGCAACAGTCGTTCTTTATAAAATTTCTTCAGTACTAATCCAGACTCATAATTCAGACATGAAAGGGAATCACAGAATCCCCAACCAGCTCTGGTATAATGTGTCTGATTTCTGAGTAAAATCCCCCAGAGACTAATTGCTAAGCAAAGCCTGATCCATGAGTTGTTGATATATTCATGGTTCATAAAGTCTGTCATGCACTCATTCCATTTCCAGAGAAAAGGCTTGGTTTGAGGCACTGTGATCAACAGTCTGAAAAAATCAGAAACAAACTAATTTGTAACGTAGTGGCATGGCTTTTCTGCCCAGTATCCACCCAGAATCATGGGCAGCACTTCGTCTACTATGAAAGAATGAACATTGTCATTTTAATAACTTGTACTATTTCTCAAATCACAAAGTGGAATCTATGACCCATTATCAAACAAGATAGTATAAAAGAGGACCTTTGCTGTTAGTAAACACTTTTGATAACAGCAGCCTTTAAGTAAAGTCTTAATTTAAATTCAAATGTAAAATTACTGCATTGGCTAAATGTGCTCTGTTCAGAAGGCTTTCATTTCTATTTCACATGATTTCTATATGACACCCGTCTATAAGTAGATACTTCAGAAGCTCTCTAAGTGACTCCATGTAAAGTATGTCCTTGGATTAGCACTAGTTTTGAAAGGATCATCCATCACCACTACACTGACTAGCACTAATAATCTTTATTGTCCAGTTGATACAACGCCTTAAAATCTTAAGTTCCTGAAAAAGAAGATAACATGGCAGAGGTCTCACAAATGACCCAGAGGCAATGGTCTTGGTTCTGGTGAAATCTGTAAGGAAAAAAATGTCATGAAGGAAATCACTTGGTCTCACAGTTTAACGAAGTCCCCTTTCCCAAGGAGCTATTCAAGAGCATTCATTTCCCTTCAGCATTTCTTTATATAGTCTGGTTTGGAAAAGAAAACACAAGTTTTAGAGTCCTGGCTTTGTTAGCTGTGCTGGACTGAAGCAGAGGCCAGAGAGGGCAAGGGCAGGGTGGTAAGAAGGCCCTGAGGAGGATTTATGTATAAGGTCAAAGGGCATCCCATGCCACCAGAGAAGCCCACTTGTCATGTTCTAAAGAGTGGCTAAGACACTTTTTTACAACAGGACCTAACAAATAAAAACATAAAATTTTAAAACACATTAGGCTCATAAAATATTCTTACTAGAAAGTTACAACATGGGAGATAAGACAAAGGGATTGCACATTTTTATTTCTATGGTGAGAAGAACTGTAGAGTTAGCATCTGTCTTGTTAAATAAATCAGCATTCCTGTCCATTTTGCTTCCTGCAGGCAAATGCTCTAAGAAGGCCCAGCAGACGGTCCTGCTCTGTCATCAACATTCTTAAGGATGAATGAACCAAAGATGAGTCTCAGAAGAGGGTTATTCCGAAAGGTCACAAAAAAAAATATTTTCTGATATGACAGGCATTCAAGTCTTACAATAGCCAATTAAGCACACTTCGGAAATAAAAGAATTGTGATGGTTAATGAATGTCGCCAGTCACAACATGGCTTAGATGCTATCACCAGACACAACATCTTATAGAATGACCGCCCCTAAAAAAGAGAACTTTTTCTAAGAAATTACAGCCAAAATGGGTTTCAATAAAGTCTTTTTTTTTTTCAACCTTGAAGTATGGTATGCTGATTAGCTTCTGTTATCAGTTTGAACAACCTAGAGTCCCAGAGGAGAGAGAACCTCGGCTGGGGAGGTCATGCTGGCCTGTGGGCATGTCTGTACAGAACTGTCCTGATTACTAACTGGTGTAGGAGGGCCCAGCCCAAGGGCAGGACCCATGAATGAGCCAGGAAGCAGCTTTCTTCCCAGGTTCTGCTCCTGTCCTGAGCCACCTTGCTGACTTCCTTCAGAGACTAACTGTGACCTGGAAGAAGAAACCCAACAAAACCTCTGTTTCCCAACTTGCATTTGATCAGAGAATTTCAACACAGCTATAGAAAGAAAACCACACTCTGGGAAGAGCAGGTGTGCTTTACCCTGGTGAGATAGAAGACTGGCAACTTAGCTTCTCCTAAGTGCATCTGGTTTTTAATATTTTATTTTTTAAAAATGTATTCAATCTAGATAAAATATTATTTCCTATGTAGGCTAAAAGTCTGCATCATTAGACTTGGAACTATATTACTGAAGACTCATATGACAGGCTTGTATTATAGCTTACATTACAGCAATTAGCCTGTGTATTTTTCATAATGAACTCTGAAGCAACAAGGTAAACTGTTTGGAGCATTAAATAACATTCCCAAAGTGAACAGTTTGTATACCATGATAAAATTTTCATGTGCTGTCATATAAATATATGTTAGTCAAATCTGCATGTTTCAATTAATCATAAAAGTTGGTACCACCTCGTTAGCATTTAATCAAGCAAAATGTTTGTAGCATTTTCTTTCTAATTTAATATTCAAAGAGCTACAAGACATTTTCTATTGTGCTTTCCAGAAGAAAAAGTCCAGATTAATATCTCTAAGATGAAATAAAAGTTGTATTTATTTATTATAGTACAGAGATGTATGGGATCAAATATTTCTGGAATTCTTCAATAAAGGCATTTGTCTTATCTGGTGACTTTTAAAGTAAAGATGGCCATCAGTCAGGGATGCTCTCCTTAGCCAAAGTCAACTGAAGCAATGAACACATACACTGACTTACTTGATAAGAGCCCAAAGAAAATCAGGAGGGTCTTAATGGGCCCTACACAATTATGCTGTAATTTCAATTGCAATGTCATGAGTGTTCAAGATTAAGAAAAAATTGGAAAGTATTTGCTGGAGGTATTTATCCCTTGCCATGGTTCCTAGAATTCACACTTTTAAGGAATCATTATAAGAACTCAAGTAGATTTGAAACATGTCACAGAATTGCCTGAAGGTGTTCCTGTCTGCACCCCATACCATGAAATGAGAGTCTGAACAGCACCCTTGTCAGTACATTTGTGGGAACAGCTAATTTAAAACAGAATAAAGGGAAGGGCCAGAGAGATGGCATGGATGGTAAAGTGTCAGCAAAATGATGGTGTGGATATAAAGGGTCAGTGAGATGATGTAAGGGGTCAGAGGTAAAGGGTCAGTGAGATAGTGGCGTGGATGGTAAAGGGTCAGTGAGATGATGGCGTGGATGGGAAAGGGTCAGAGGTAAAGGGTCAGTGAGATGATGGCATGGATGGGAAAGGGTCAGAGGTAAAGGGTCAGTGAGATGATGG
>PVIH01003069.1:65348-170289 GCA_004025045.1 Sigmodon hispidus | reverse complement strand
ACCCAGAAGTGGTATTGCTGGGTCCTTGGGGAGAATGATTCTCAATTTTCTGAGAAACCTCCATATTGTATTCCAAAGTGGCTGAACAAGCTTACAATCCCACCAACAATGGAGGAGTGTTCCCTTTGCTCTGCATCCTCTCCAGCATAGGCTGTCATCTGTGCCTTTTATCTTAGCCAATCTAACAGGTGTTAGGTGGTATCTCAAAGTTGTTTTGATTTGCATTTCTCTGATGGCTAAAAAATGGCAATTCTACCAAAGGCAATCTACAGATTCAATGCACTGTCCATCAAAATCCCAACACAATATTTTTTGGACCTTGAAAGAACAACACTCAATTTCATTTGGAATAACAGGAAAGCCAGGATTGCCAAAACAATCTTACTCAACAAAAGAACCTCAAGAGGTATCACCATCCCTGACTTCAAGTTATACTATAGAGCTACAGTAATAAAAACAGCCTGGTACTGGCATAAAAACAGACTTGTGGACCAATGGAATAGAATTGAGGATCCAGACATTAACCCAAAAACCTATGAACACCTGATCTTTGACAAAGAGGCCCAAAACACTCAATGGAAAAAAGATAGTATATTTAACAAATGGTGTTGGCATAGCTGGATGGAAGTGTGTAGAAAAATGCAAATAGATCTGAGCCTGTCACCCTGCACAAAACTCAAATCCAAGTGGATCAAAGACCTCAACATAAACCCAGCCACTTTGAACTTGATAGAAAAGAAAGTGGGAAATACACTTCTAAGACTTGGCACAGGTGACCACTTCCTAAATATAACACCAGTGGCACAGACACTAAGACTAACAATCAGTAAGTGGGATCTCCTGATGCTAGGAAGCTTCTGCAAAGCCAAGGACACTTTCAATAGGACAAAATGACAGCCTACATAATGGGAAAAGATTTTCACCAATCCTACAAGTGATAGAGGACTGATCTCTAAGATATATAAAGAGCTCAAGAATCTAGAGCCCAAAACCTTGAATAACCCTATCAAAAAATGGGGTACAGATCTAAAAAGGGAATTCTCATCAGAGGAACTACGAATGGCTGAAAGGCACCTGAAAAAGTGCTCATCATCTTTAGCCATCAGAGAAATGCAAATCAAAACAACTTTGAGATACCACCTAACACCTGTTAGATTGGCTAAGATAAAAGGCACAGATGACAACCTATGTTGGAGAGGATGAGGAACAGGAGAACACTCCTCCATTGTTGGTGGGAATATAAGCTTGTTCAGCCACTTTGGAGTGCAATATGGTGGTTTCTCTGAAAATTGAGAATCAATCTCTCCAAGGACCCAGCAATACCACTTCTGGGTGTATACCCTAAAGATGCACATGCACACTTGAAAGGTATTAGCTCAACTATGTTCATAGCAGCATTATTTGTAATAGCAAGACAAAGATTTTAAAAATATTCTCCACTTATAGCAGCATGCATCTACATATGCAAAGCCAATATACATGGAGATCCAACCACAAAAAAAAAAAAAAACTTAGAGAATAGATTGGGAGCCACTGACCCACCTACTCCAGTGTTAGTCAATGCATCTCACTCATTCACTGTCCTATTCAGTTTTCCTCAAACATGCAGAGAAAAAATATTTATCTAGGTCACTTACATTTCAAACCCAAGCATAATAAGACATTCTAACACTCACATTTGCTCTCACTCATGGTCACACTCTTGCTCTCGTCTGCTTTAGTATTCTACATATTCTAAGTGAACAGCCTAAAACATAATGGCTGCCTCTTTACTATATTTTGTAACTCATAGATTTGTTTTCTTTTGAAAACAATATACCCTGTAAAAATGCAAAGTAAGCCATACATGCCAAGCTACATTTGGTTAAAAAATACTGAATATATTTTGGTGTCTTAAAAATCTCAACAATTTATTCTTGTTTTATACATATTAATCCAATAGTCCCATTCTGTCTAGACTTGCTGAAAGAAGATAAAATAAAGAACATGTTGAACATCTTCCCACAGATGTGGCCGTTTCATTTAGTATCTAGAAAAGAAATAAATTTATGTACTTTATCATTTCCTACTTATATGTTATTTTCCTAATCACAGAAATTTACTTATAACATATGGCAAAACCAACAAGGAGAAAATCACTTAAAAGTTTATCAAATGTTACATAAAATATAAAAATGAGTATTCAAAGATAGGTACTATTTCATTTAAAAGTTAATTCATTCTGTAACCTGATTATACAAATCAATTCTTTTAATTAAGGTAGATTGATAAAATTTAAGCATCCAGAATAACAACTCAGGAATTATATCTAATTAAAGCAGCTCATAGCAACTTCCATAGTTCTCTGTGATGTTGATTTTTTATTTGAAAAATTAACTAAAAGAAACTCACATGAAATAGTAGTAATATTCATAAATATAATGACAGGATATATATGGTAAAAATATTCAGAAGTATCATCAAAAGAAAGCTACTTTCTTAATATTTATTCATAATAATGTTTGTGATACTGGACAAAAGCATAAAAGCAAATTCCTTTTACACTTTGCAAATGCTTACTTTTGTCTAAGATTTTAAAAACCAGCTAAGTATTTTAAATTATCTACAATTAAATTATAATCTATAATCACTTACCATTAAGTAAAACATATGTTAATTAGAAAATCTAAACTAATTGCAGACTGTCAGATACATATGTGTAATAAAAATTTCTTATTTTAATAATAGTCTATAATTATATGTTTTACAATAGATTAATGGAGTTTTGTGAGTCATTACATTGTGTTAGGCTCCTTTGTATTAAATATCATCATATATAATTCAAGAAGAGCTGCTTTCTTCTTTGTGCTATCAAAAATAAATTAAAGCTAAATAAAATTCAAGTTCACAAAACTATAGTCAACTGCATTTATAATTAGAGAACATTCAGGGTGACTTTTATTTTTCTGTGTTCATGATAAAGAATTAAATCAATGACTAAAGCACATCTTCATCATAGCCAAGTCAGGAAGATGTGTCAATATACCAAATATGTTGACAAAATAATAAATTAATCAACTCTACTAGAATTTCCCCAAAGACACCAATGCTAATGCTAATAATGATTTTATTGTTATATTTGCCCTTGAGCAGAATACAAGTAAAAGAATGAATAATAAAATAACTTCAGAGTGTTATTTCTCAACCTGGGAGATAGGCCTTTGAGATAACAATAGGGATTATTTTAATTATAGTAGGTGGCATGTGGCATTATTTCTTATGCTGGGATCCTGAGTTGCAAAAAAAGAATGTGTGCGCATGTAAAAACAATTAATACAAACAGAGGCCATGAATTTGAAAAAGAGAGGGAAGGGCATATGATGAAATGGTTTGGAGAAAGAACAGGTAAGGGAAAAATAATGAAATTATGTTAAACTCACAATAAAAAAGTTATTTTAAGAAAACAATGAGTTGAACAGACTCATTTGCTACTCTCTGCTTTTCAACTTTAGATAGAGAGTAACCAGATGCTTCAAGCCCCTGCTAAGGTGGGTTCCCACCATAATGTATTAGATCATCTGAGTGTAAGCCAAAATTAACTATTTTGTGTTGGTTAGTTCTGTGTCAACTTGGCAATATGAGAGTCATCTGAACCAAGGGCACTGCAATGATATAGAAGGTCCTAGGACGCTAAGGTCAATGTTATCCACGGACAAGTAGTGTATAAAAAAATTACTGAGCCAGGCAGGTGGAACAAACCTGTAAGTAACACTCCTGCATGGCATTTTCTTCAGTTGCTGCTCCCTGTTCAAGATTTGCATTTCTACCCTGACTTCCCTTTGTGATGGATTGCAAGTATAAGCTGAAATAACCTTCTTCCTCCTCATGTTGCATTTGGTTATAGTAATTATCAAAGCAACAGAAACCTGAGGAATGCACTTTTCTTCCTTGCATTGGTATTATTGAGATATTTATTTGGCTACAGAAAATTAACTAAGCATTGATAATGCACCTTTGAACTGGATGGCTTTACCTTTATATCAGGTCCCACAGAACTGATATTTTATTCACTGACTGTTAATGGTTAAAATTTTCTTCCATTAAGATATTTATTTTTATATTTATAAATATAGATATTTACATTTATATTTAAGACTATAAAATCAGTTCCTTTGGTACTGATATATTAGATCCAATGCATGTGAAAATATGTTGACATTTCTTTAAAACAGTGACAAATAGAAAACACTAGCTATTTGATGACATGAAGTAGGGGGAAGAGAGTTAAGAAAAGAGGAAGATGTTCAAAAGATGATCTCAGAGTTAGCTGACTCCCTAAAAAGAAAGCAGGAACAGGGAGAGGGCAGCTCCTTGATAAGATTTAAGGCATGATGACAGTGAGGTACAAGGATATTCTAGATGAATCCAGCCAGTTTCCTTAGGTAGTATTTATATATTCTTCCTTAGAGAATCTTTAGATACTTGATACCTGTGGTGAAGCATTTATTTCTTGTCCTCCATTTGTAACATAAAACAATCCTGTCTCCAAACCACCAGGGAGGCACCAAATTTTTCCTGGGGGTCTGGGAAATGTTATTGCCCCTAGACAAGAATAAGACCCCATGACAATTTTTTTTAAAGAATTTCTTTCTTTATTTTACATACCAACCACAGATTGCCTTCTCATATCTTCTTCCACTCCATTCCACAAGTCTTCTCACAACCCATGTCCCAGATCGTCCTGCAAAAAGGTAAGGCCTTATATGGGGAGTCGGCAAAGCCTATACATTTATTTGAGGCATGTCAAGGCTCCTCCCCAATGCATCAGGGCTGTGCTCCAAAAAGCCAGCTCCCCCACCAAGGATAGATTCTGATCCCACTCCCAGAAGCCTCTTAAACAAACCAAGCTTCAGAACTGTCTCCCACATGCAGAGGGCCTAGTCCACTCCCATGCAAGGACTCCTGCTGTGGATCTAAACTTCATGAGTTCCCACCAGCTTGGTTTGTTTGTCTCTGCAGATTTCTCCATCATAGAATTTCTCTTCTCTCCAGTTGACTAGACTCCCAGAGCTCAACCTGAAGTGCTTGGCTATGTATCTCTGCATCTGTGTCTAACAGTTACTTGATGAAGGCTCTGTAATGACAGGGTATTCACCAATCTGATTACTGGGGTAGGCCAGCTCAGGCACCCTCTCCACTATGGCTAGTATTCAAAGATAGAGTCATCCTTATGAATTCGTGAGAATTTCTGAAACACCAGGTTTCTCCATAACACCATGATGTCTCCCTCTAGCAATAAAAGACCTACCACAATTTTTAAGACAAATTTGAAGCAAACTTTATTAAATACTGGCTAAGACTGTGGATATTGGCCGGGTCTGTACTCAGGATTCCCAGAGTATGTCACCAAATTATATTAGACAGGACTGTATAAAGGGAAAATAAACATGGCTATGAACTTCTTTTTGTACAATCAGGAGCAAGCATAATTCCTATGTATGTCCTGCCTACATGTGATCAAGCACATATCCACTGTGATTGATGTAGTCATGCCTGTTTACAAAAGTGAAAATACTGGGCTTGCTATCTTACACAAACAGCCCCTCCTTAACATTTCAGAAAGTTTTCTCACCTTGGGAAAATGCAGCTTACAGGTTAGAAGCATTTCTGTTTTATAGATCTCTTAATTAATTTAAACTTAAAATATATATTTACATATCATATTCCTCCTTGAGTTACACACTGAATCAAATTTTTGACTCTGTGATGAGTACCTATTCATATTGGCATCTAATAACCATCTCTTTAATCATATCCAAGTGGAAACTCATATATCTAGTTAAGACATTAATGTTACCAGAGTCAACAATCATTAGCAAAAACAGAAGGACCAAAGGCTCTATGATAGCTGATGTCAGAGTGAGACACCAAGAATGAGAATAAGAATAAGTCATTCATTTCATCTCAGGTCCCCATTTTTGCAATTTCTTTAAGTATAGGTAAATTATCTCTGGGAGTTTCTGAGTGGATTGTATAGAAACAATTATTTTTTATTAGTAAGCCCCACAAGTAACTTTCTTGTTCTGCACATACCAGGTCGAGTGTTCTATCACAGTGCACAGCTATTTCAGCTAATGAGTCTTCCTTTTGATACAGATGGATCCATTTAGAGTTAATAGGTGCTTTTCCTAGTATACCAATAGACAGTATAGGTAGCAACTTTGTCTTCCTCTCCAGGCACTTTACTTTAATCTAACATTCTAGCCTTCTGTTGAGCATAAGGAGCAACATACTGTCTTCTGTAACTACTTCCTACTGAAATTAGGTCATTGTTGTCAGGGCATAGGTTGGAACACTAGTAAATTGTCAAGTGTAAATTCAGGCAATGGAGTATTCATCAAAGCATCTGGTTTACTGACCCAGCTGAAGTGAGAGGGAAGAAATACACCTGTAGAAGCTGGCTCACATAAGCTTTCAGTGAGTTCAGGGCTCAGAGCCATTTGGAGCACTTGTAGTCCATGGCTGATTCCTGGATGATATCTGTCACTTGAATGGAAATCTGCTGAGAAATATGAGATATGAGGGACAGAAATTAAAGTTAGTAAACTTAAAGGAAAAGTTAACATTTGAACTAACAGGGAAAACTTACATTTGGAACCCATGGTCCTGGATGTAAGGGAGGAAAGGAGTCTCAAGAGCAGGAAAGAGAGAGAGATCTCACCCTAAGAAACAGTCATGTGGGGAAACTTAGGCTGTTGATTGGCAGAAGTAATTATCTAGAGTCGATTAGCCTGTGAAAGGTAGATCCAAGTCTTAGGATTCCTTTGACTTTCTAAAGCTTACACAATTTTTTTAAATAGTATATACATTATTATCTTGAATTTTTTCATTTACAAAAAAAGATAAAAGTTTTAGATACATTAGCATTACCACTGTTTGTAGTATATACTGAAATTCATATTGCAGAAAAAGCTGCTAACAAGTCTCTTTAAAAATGCTGGAACAGGCTCATGCCTAGAGTCATAGCAAAAGCTATGGCTTTGGATTAAAAGGCATGAATACTGTTTACACTGTCCAGAGGGGAGATATATTGAAAGGAAATGATTTTAGCCATTGAGAAGCATATTTAAGTCTAGACTTAGAAGACAAACAAGAAAAATTTACATTTTTTAGTTGGTGACTATGATGTACTCAGGTTTTACCAGGGATAAATTAATAGTTTTTCAGAATGCCATTGATTAATGTTAAAACTGAAATTTTTGAAATCTCAGTAAACTTTTCATTATCTTATCTTTACTACTTGCAATTACATATCTTAAAATAATCTCTTAGACCCTGAGAACTTACATAAGCTTTAAAATTCTTGGGCCATTACAGATCTTAGAATACTTTCATAGATCCTCAGAACTGACATATACTTAAAAACCTTTTTCCCTAATCATTTCCAATGAGACACAGGGGTTGATTACTGAGAGCAGTCATTGCAAAGTAAATTACTTTAAATAAAGAGTAATAAAACAGTACAACTGAAGCCTACTTATTTTTTAATATGAAGTCTGTTATCAAGGCAAATCTATTTGTTTAGTTTGCTTTTTTTCATCTGGAGGCCTAATAGCTCTAGAAAAGTGAGATTGGACCATCTCAGTCAGTAGCCTTGAAGCTGTTTTGAATGAAGAATTCTAAGGAGACTGTAACAGAGGCATTTTGAGATGCTGGATCACGTGGGCCATTTATTTTCATTGGTCCTGTTGCACAAATTCTGGTTGCATTAAAAGAAACTCAGAGTCAGATAGCAGACAAAGGCTAAATATCAAAGAGAGAAACACCACAGTCAAATCTCACCCAGCTATCTTCCAGCTTCCTCAGCCTTGCTCCTTGTGGCTTCTAATGCCCTATCTATTTTCTATGCCTGCCTTAAATACCTGAGATGAATAGATAATGTCCATCCTGGTCTCCTTAAATTGATTTTAGTTTGAAGTCTACTTTGTTAGATATTAGGATAGCAGGACTAGCTTGTTTCTCAGGACCATTTGATTGGAAAATATTTCCCCAAACCTTTACTCTGAGCCTGTGTCTGTTTTAAGGTTAAGGTATGTTTTTTGTATGCAGCAGAAAGATGGATTCTGTTTTTGCATCTATCATTTTAGTGTGTATCTTTCTGAAGATGAATTGAGTCCATTGATATTAAGGGATATTAGTGACTACTGATTGATATTTCCTGTTATTTTTGGTGTTAGCTAGTATGTATTTCCTTTGTCTGTTGTTCTGTGGAAGTATTGATTGTTTGTGGTTCCATGGGTATATCTGATATCATAGGTTGGCATTTTTCCTCTAATGCTTTCTGAAAGGCCAAATTTGTAGATAGGTATTGTTTAAGTCTGACTTTGTCATGCAATATCTTGTTACTCCATCTACTGTGATTGCTAGTTTTGCTGGGTATAATAGTCTAGGTTGGCAACTATGCTCTTTTAGCGTTTTCATTGTTTTCAGTGAATAGTTAGGTGTTATTCTGATGGATCTGCCTTCATAAGTAAGTTGGCTTTTTTCTTTTGCAGCTCTTAAAATTTTTTCTTTATTCTGTATGTTTTGTGCCTTAATTATTATGTGGTAAGCAGTCTTTTTTGGGGAGTCAAATCTATTTGGTTTTCTATAAGCTTCTTGTGTATTTATAAACATTTCCATTTTTAGGTTAGGAAAGTTTTCTTCTGATTTTATTGAACACATTAACTGTGTCTTTTAGCTGGTATGACATCCTAAAATTTGCAGGTAAATGGATGGATTTGGATATTATCTTCCTGAGCAAGGTATCACAAACACAGATAGCTGAACAGGGGATATACTCACTCATTATTGGACTTGAAATAAAAAGATGAGAATGTCCAAGCTGCAAATCATGACCACTGTACAGTTTGGGATCTGAAACACCTTGGACCAGCACCTTGGAGCCCATTCCCTCAGAGAACACCTAATATAGTCTTGATGTTGGAATGAGGAAAGCAGATTGGCCTAGAATGGATGCTGAACTAAGCCACCTTGGGACCTTGGGACCTCTTGCCCTTGTTGGGGAGGAGATAAAGTGTCGAGAGAAGAATGAGTGATGATGATGTGGGGGAAGGGAGTCTGAACAAGGGGATACATGGATAAAAAATAAGACTTTATTCATAAAAAATAATAAATAAATAGACATATAGATAAATAAATTAATAAATAAATAAAAGAGATGGTGAGAAAAAAGAGGGATTGGGAGGGGCAGGAAGCAGAAGAGAGTTTGAACAAAGGGATACATAAATAAATAAAACTGCTTTCATTGTGTCCCATAAGTTTGGGTATACTGTGGATTCATTTTTGCTAAATTCTAGGAAGACTTTGATTTCTTTCTTAATTTCTTCCTTGACCCAGATGTGGCTCAGTTGAGTGATGTTTAGTTTCCATGGGTTGGTAGGCTCTCTGGGATTTTTGATGTTGTTGAACTCTAAATTTAGGCCATGGTGGTCTAATATAATACAAGGAATTGTTTCCTTTTTTGTATATATTGATATTTGTTTTATGACCAATTATGTGGTCAATTTTAGATAAAGTTCCATATGGTGCTGAGAAATATTTGTATTCCTTTGCATTTGGATAGAAGCTTCCGTAAATATCTATTAAATCCATTTGCATCATAATCTCTGTTAGAGCCCTTATTTCTGTGCTGAGTCTCTGTCTGGTTTACCTATCCAAGTGCGAAAGTGGGGTATTAAAGTCTGCCACTACTAAGCTTTGACACTTGATGTAAGATTTGAGCTTTAGTAGTGTGTCTTTTACATAGATAGGTGCTCTTATATTAGGGACATAAATATTCAGGATTGAAATCTCATCTAGATCAATTTTTCTTGAGATGAATATAATAATGTCCATCCTGGTCTCTTTTAACTGATTTTAGTTTGAAGTCTACTTTGTTAGATATTAGGATGGCAAGACCAGCTTGTTTCTTAGAGTCATTTGGTCGGAAAATCTTTTCCCAACCCTTTACTCTGAGCTTGTGTCTGTTTTAAGGTTGAGGTATATTTCTTGTATGAAGCAAAGGATGGCTTCTGTTTTTGTATCCATCATGTTAGTGTGTGATGAATAGGTGAATTAAGTCCATTGATGTTAAGGGATATTAGTGACCAGTGATTAATTGTGGTAGGAATGTTCTCTGTGTACTGTGAATAAAGAACTGTTTTGGCCTGTGTAGAGCACCATAGAAGTGGATGGAGAATCAGAGCACAAGCAGGTAGGAAGAAGGGTGGAGTTTGCCAGTCTCGATCAATCCCCCGAAGAAGAAGCATGTAGGAATTCAGGTGAGCCACGGGCTGCAAGCCACGTGGTGGGTAGATTCATAGAAATGGGTTGATTTAAAATAAAAGAGCTAGCTAATAATATGCTTAAGACATGGGCCAAACAGTGTTAAAATATGTAAGCGTGTAATTTCATTTCTTTTTGGGGGACAAAAGCCGTGGGCGCGCAGACCAGGTTCCAAACCGCCAGCGCCGCATGCGCACCAGGCACAAACCTCCAGACCCAAAACGGGCTGAAAAAAACCTACTACAATAATTAATATTTCCAGTTATTTTTGGTGGTAGCTTGTATGTATTTCCTTTCTCTGGGCATTTCTTTTGTGGGATTATTGATTGTTATTATTATTGTTATTATTGAATTTGTCATGAAGTACCTTATTTCATCTATGATGATTGATAGTTTTGCTGTGTATAGTAGTCTAGGTTGTCTGCCATGCTCTTTTAATGCCTGTATAGCTTGTGACCAGGACCTTCTTGCTTTCATTGTTTTCATTGAACAGTCAAGTGTTATTCTGATGGGTCTGCCTTTATATGTAAGTAGGCCTTTTTCTTTTGCAGGTCTTAAATTTTTTCTTTGTTCTATATGTTTGTGACTTGATTATTTTGTGGCAAGCAGACTTTTTTGGTGGTCAAATCTATTTGGTATTCTATAAGTTTCATGTATCTTTTTAGGCATTTCCTTCTTAAGCTTGGAAGAGATTATTTCTATGATTTTATTGAATACATTATCTGTACCTGGTACTCCTTCTTCTTCTTCTTCTTCTTCTTCTTCTTCTTCTTCTCCTCCTCCTCCTCCTCCTCCTCCTCCTTCTTCTTTTTCTTCTATTCCTACTATTCTCAGCTTAGTTCTTTTTATAATTTCCCAAATTTTCTGCATATTTTTTGTTATGGCTTTTTTGGCTTTCATGTTTTCTTTGACTGATGTATCTATTTCCCCTATTGAGTCTTCCACTCCAGAGATTCTCTCTTCCATCTCTTGGATTCTGTTGGTTATGCTTGTATCTGTAGTTCCAGCTCTTTTCTTCTGATTTTCTATTTCCACCTTTGCCTCATTTTGTGCCTTTTATATTGTTTCTATTTCAATTTTTAGTTCCTGGAATGTTTCTTTCATTTTTGGGTTTTTTTTTTTTTTTCTGATTGTCTTTCAAGGATTTGTTCATCTCTTCCAATTTTTTGTTTGTATTTTCTTCTATTTCTTTAAAGGAATTTTTATATCCTCTTTTAAGGCTTCAAGAATCTTCATAAAGGTGTTTTTGGTGTTGTTTTCTTCTGTTTCCTCTTCATTGCTCTGTTAAAGTCTTGTAGTTGTAGAATCACCAGTATCTTCTGGTATTCTCTTGTTATTTATATTGTTATTTGTATTTTTGCCCTGGCATCTTTCCATGGCTTCAGTGGTTCAAAATTAGTAAGCTCCTTGTTAGTTGTGACTAGAGGACTTTTGTGTTTCCTGTCTGCTCTGAACAAGGGGACTGCTCAGTCTCTGACTTTACTCTGGACAGTGGTCTGAGTTTCAAAGGCCTCAGTCCTTTGATGATGCAGTTCACCCTGGAGGAAGGGCTCAGCCATGCAAGGTCCTTTTTTTAGGGGTCACTGGAGGAGGGCCCTCACAGCTAAAGCCTAGGGCATGTCTGCTGGCAAGAGCCTGAGATCAGACCCTTGGGTATGACCCTAATTCTGGAGAGGGATTCTCCAGACAGGTAGCCCAGGAGCTAGAATCTACTCACCTCTGACTCTGCTCTGGACAGGGATCTGAGTTTCAAAGGCCTCAGTCCTTCTCATAATTTTTTTTTAAAATAGGAATGATCTACAAAAATCCATCCTAATCTATGATATCTTAAAGAACTTCTGTTGCCTCCTTAGTTGGTTTATAGCATGTGCTCACCTTTAATCAAGATGGGGATGAAGTAACTCATCTCTCTAACTTTAGTAAAGATGTCTATCAGCCACAGGATTGCCTCCATCCTAATGAGGATCATCAGGTAAGCCATATGTTACATACATCCCAACATCACACAATGTTCCTATAAGATAGATGTATTTTTGTATATCTATGTATATATTTTTAATTAATTTTAATAATAGTTAATAAACTTGCAAATATTGAAGTACAGGAAATTCACCTGATAAAAGTCTTACAAATCTTGAGAAAGTTTAAATCTTGTCAAAAATTTAGGCACTTAAATAAAACATGTAGTCATTTATTTATTTATATTTATTTTGTTGATTTTCTTTGATTTCTTTTCCCTGTTGCAAAATCATGTGACTCACATGACATAAATAAACATATTTGGGTATATAGAAAAGCCATAACTCAATTAGACTCAGCTTTTCAATAAAGTAGAATGGCATAGGACAAGCTTAATATTATTTATATCTAAAAAAATATTTGAATTTCTGCTAAACTGAATCCAATGACCAGAAAGCTTGGAGACAGAAAAACAAAACAAAACAAAACAAAAACAATAGCAACAAAAATTCTGAGCCCTGGCCATTTAAACAGCTATAATTAGCAGGAGTGTCAGTAGCCAGTGGCTGGTGGCTAGTGGTGGCAGAAACAGTAAAAACAAAACCATTAAACACAGAACACAGAAAGTTCATACACAAAAAGGAGACCAGTCAAAAACAAACTATATAGTGCCCACTATCACTGATAATATTTAACTGAGGCTGACTTATTTCCATCTCAGTTCCCATGTTTGAAACAAAATTTATGAACACACCAAAAAACACAGACTCATCTGCACACACAAAACAGACAAAACTTACAACATTTAACAGGGATTGACTAACTTTCATATCAGCTCCCAGTAGCCAAACAACCAGAACTAGACTTGTGGTGTAACATCTCGCTTTTTGTACAGAATGGGAGAATATAGCACCCTGTCATACCCCTCTTTGTCCCAGATATGGATCCAAACAGAACCAGATGACACAGCCATTACTCTGACTTAGCAAGGGAAGCTTCGGAAGATACTTTCTGTTTTTCTCAGCATAGCAGTTCACTCTGATAGTCCACAAAGTCAAAAGGAGCCCTCAGAGCATTAGAATATCTCATAGTGTGCATCCCCTGGGATGTCCTTCATCTCAGGAGTGCTGGAGCCAAGATCCAGCTTTAGAATTTGGGTAAATAGTTTGATCTCTCTGGAGGCCTTCAGAAAACTGTCAAACTCATAGTGCAAGAATGGGGGGCCACTACCACAATTTTTAAAATGAATCTGAAGCAAGCTTTATTAAATATTGGCCAGGACCTAGGCTGCTGACCAGGTCCATTCCCAATATTCCCAGGGTACAAACTCAAATCACATTAGACTGGCTTATAAAGGCTTATAAAGAAAAGCCCCACAAGGCTGCATACTTCTCACCTTTAATTAATTAGGGGCAAGCATGCACCCCAGTGTATTTCCTGCCTATGTATCTCCTATATACCTATGCTCAAACATACATCCTGTTTAACTATTCAATCATATTTGTTTATAAAAGTGAAAACACTGGGCTTGTTATCTTACATGAATAGCCTCTAGCATTCCAGGAAATAATCTGCTGTGGGCAAGTGAGGCTTACAGGTTAGAGGCATTTTTGTTTTGCAGATCTCTAAAGCACAGTGATTTAAACATAAAACATAAATTTAGCCATTACAACTCCTGGCCCCCCAGGGATGTGCCAGTTCAAATAGAATAAGTTTCAGAAAACAGACATATAAGCATATCTACGTTAGAAAAAGAAAAAGAACCCACCTTTTCGTACACACCCACCCAATCATACATGTGCACTTAAACACAAAGCAAAAAAATAATAAACATTTTACTGTACTCCAGTGAAGCAAGAAATCAAGCTCAGTCAGGTGGCGAAGGCTGTGAATTAGGTCATTAACAAGATCTTCAAACCACACTAAAGAATAACATGTCATCCTGGCTCTCCGTGTAAGCATTAGAAAGGGGTGATTGTGCTTTTTGTTGGGCTTTGATAGGCTATCCTCAGATACCAACCCAAGACTCCCTCTCTTGTTCATCATTATCAACAAAAATATCTGATAGTTTTCTCTTCTGCTGCAGAAGAGAAACTAACTGGAGAGTATGGCCTGTCAAAATGACAGTATACAGGGATTCTTCTTATCTTGATGTCTTTGAAAGGACAGCTTATCTAAAATTTACAAAAGAAGTAACTCCTTATCAGTGTTTCTTCATCAGTAAATGACAGTGACAGGCCCAGCTTGAAACTAATTGCCTGGTTCCAAAGTGGCATTAAAATGTAATGCAAAACATCCACAAGCAACTGCCTTTACTTCTAATTTAAAAAGACACGTTATTTAGAAGAAATAAAAAGTGAAAATATTACTGCTATCACAAAAGTATAAAAGTATATATAAATTCTGACTGTAATGTGTAAATTTATAAAATATATTTACAATGCGAATGCATGATATGTGGTGGTAATGATATATGTGTTATACATAAAAAAATTTACTTAACTATTCGTATAGCTAAACTAGCTTTGGTTTATAATTTATAGAAATTTCTAAATTTTTATTCATATATTCTCTACTGTTATTCTTTATTTTTATTTTTATGTGAGTAAAGGTGGAGGCGGTGTTATATTTTATACTAAATATGTTCCCATTGTTAAATAATGGAGATATTTTGTAATTGAGTTTCACTAAGGACTCTAGAGGAAGACAAAGTCAATAAACACAAGGTTCACTCCCAACCTTCCCACTGTTCCTCCTGTCTCCATTCTACACTATTTCTTAAAGTTCAGCATGCATGTATGAGTTGAAAATAGAGGTACCTCAATTAAAATTAATTAATTACATTTTCCCATAATCAGTGGCTAAGGAACATTGTTGGATTTGTTCCATTAGCTTTCCTGCCACTGAACCAGCCATGCACTCTTTCTTGATCCTTGGAACCAATTCTTAAGTGTAGGATGTAGAGGCAAAATTATTCACAATTATCTAGCTAATTGCTCTAAGGTACCACAACCATTCTGATGTTGCTTTGGTTTCAGATTGAAATTAATCTGGATTGCTTGACTCACAACGATTATAATACAATTATAGTCAAGTGTATTTAATTTCTTTGTGTGTCATTTTTCTCAAGTGAAAGGTAAGGATAGTATACCTCATTTTCTTGAAGGATTAAATGAAACATTTTTCACAAAACTCTTCAAACACTGCTTAGTAGCATCAATTTTTAATAAATTATAGCTGTCACTAATTGGTGATTATTAAGGACTCAAACTACTTCTTCAATATGTACAATACAAATTAGTTAAACCTAATTAATGTTATTTTCAAAGCTGATAAAAAGCTATTTTACTGCTATTTGATTTTTCACAAGTGTCAAAAATGATCATCTTAACTTCTGTAAAGTCACACAAACTCTGTGAGGTCCTGGCTAAATTTTACTCATACAAATTGACACCTCAGTTTGGAAAGCATGCCCTTGAAATGTGTAGCCTCAAAAACATAACTACTTAGTAAGAGCTGAACTTTGTTGTGATAATTCTCTTATATACAGGAAGGGCTGATGCAGAAAAAAATATATATAACTTATTTTGATACAGAGAGCCATGCTTTGAATTTTGAGTGCTTTGTCTCTACACATAATATATAATATTGGTAGATACTTCTAAATTTATGTGATAGATATCCTTGTAAATAACAAAAAATGTGTAGTCTTCCTGGTGAATAAATTTAGAAGTAGGCATGTTTTCCTTGACATTTTTTCCCTTCTGCATTCTCTCATATCCACCAAAAAAAGGTACCAAAACTATTGCTTGATCATCTGTCAATTACACAGGTAAAAGTAAAGGTTAATGAGTCTCCAAATCAATGTTACACTCAGAGTACTAACCTTATTAACCATTTGAGGAGCATGTAAATCATATTGCTAAATCATATTTAAACAAGTCAACTCTCTTACCAAGAATTAACTTCTGTAATAATTCAAGGTTATGAGCAGTCAAGAGATTTTGTCAAAGAAGAAAGATCAGACACTAATGGCTGTTCCCAGTTTTGAGTCAGACTAAAATGAAATTCTCATGATGAAATTCACAGGACCATTTCATATAGTTAACATGAGCAAACTTTTATTGTGAAACACCCCTGTGATGATTTGAAGGAGAATGACCCCATAGACCTACAGGGTGTGGCCCTATTAGGAAATGTGGCATTGTTCAAGTAGGTGTGGCCTTGTTGGAGGAAGTGTGCTGGGAGGTGGGCTTTGAGATTTCAAAAGTTCAAACTAGTCCTAGTGTCTCTCTGTTTCTGCTGCCTGCATATTCAAAAGTAGAAATCTTGGCTCTTCCTCCAGCATCATGCCTTCCTGCACACTGTCATGCTTCCCATCATGATTATCCCACCCATAGTAGGATAATTCACCACTATAAATTAAACCTTCTGAACTGTAAGCCAGCTTTTCCCTTATAAGAGTTGTCATGGTCATGGTGTCTCTTCACAGCAATAAATCCTTAACCCCAGAGGTTAATAAGAATGCATAGCCCATGGTTGATGGAATTTAGGGGGAAGGATTAGGTGGTGTGGCCTTGTGGGAGCAAGCATGTCATCAGGGATAGGCTTTGAGGTTTTAAAAGCCCACAGCATTCCCAGTTAGCTGCTTCTTTCTTTCTAAACCACATGTATGGATATAGGTATAAGTTCTCAGCTATTGCTCTAGGACCATGCCTGTCTGTCAACTGCCATGCTCACTGCCATGGTGAACCTTCTGGAAACATGAGCCCCAATAATCTTTCTTTTATAACTTGTCTTGGTCATGGTGTCTTTGCAGCAATAGAAAAGTAACTAACACAATCTTACTTAATATTATAAAGAAACAGAGCTAACATGGGAATCACTGGTGAGCTATGCTGCATCATTCTAAATTTATGAACTAGTTCATTCAGCTAAGAAAAGTGTTTCAGGCACAATAAAGTAGCAATGTTGTTGCAGAAGCAGCTCTCAGAGCACTGTGAGATTCACAGCACCTCACTGAAATATTCTCAGACCTCCACCAGTGTCTGGATCATCAACAGCTAACTTCTCAGGGTGTCTTTTGCTCAGTCTGCTCCTGTATGGGCTATGATCTCAAGGAGCATTACTCCAAATTTTAACTGATAATTTTATTTCTGAACGACTTTGTGCATGAATACAAAGTACTTGGTTTTTCTACTTCACCTTACCCTCTCTTATCCTTCCTCTCCCTGCTGAACATTTTCAATTGCCCCGTAAATACTCTTCCTATTTTTCACATATTTTGTTATTTTTATTAAGGGGTTTCACTTGTTTTTGTTTGTTATTTTGATTCCCCAAGTTTAGTTAGTTTCTGACATGATGGTAAGCAATGTTTACTAGAGCATAGGCAATTTACCAATGCCTTATGTAAAACCACTGAAGAAAATGACTCCTTCAACCAGCAACCAGAAACTCTCAGTTATTCTCCAAAGAGGAGTAGGATCTCACAACCTAGGCTCCATCCCATGATAACACATTGATATGTCCAATTGTATACAGATAACTACAACTGCTGTGTGTTCATGTCTAAAGCAGCTATATCATGTTAAAAGTAGGCATTACAGATCACATAGGTCACATCTAAAAATGTCATGAATATGGGCTAATCTTTTTAGGCACTAAATAGTCTTACCCTATATTCTTCAGTTTATATGCCATTTACTTCTACCATATAAACATATTGAGTCATATGTTTCTTTTTAATATAGGAAAACTGTATTTTTGATCAAAGTGACACAGATAGTAACAGCATATAGCTAAACATAGTCCTTAGATATCAGATAAGAAGGTGGAGGTGCAGTAATGTGCCACCCTGAATAATGTCGCTGTTATTAAATACATGGTATTATTCCTATTGGATTCCTTCTGTGAACAGTATATAATTATTTTTTTAGTTGGGGATTTAGCATAAGATCTCATACTTACTCCACAATTATCAAAAAAAAATGTAAACATCAATAGCATTGAAAGCATTCACAGTATTACCTTGTTCTAAGACATAGGATATTAGCCAGGAAGGATACAATGAACCGAGAATAACATCTTTTCTGGAACTGAACTAAAAGACATAAATGTACACTGCAATGGATCATCTTCTTTGACCTGAAAATTAGCCAAAATTAAAGTAACACTTATTTCTCCCTATCTAAAATTTTTATCAATGTATTTCTAAAAATCATACAAATGTTTTAATCTTGGTTCATGATTATTTCATCAAAGGGGCTTTAAAATTTCTCTATGAACAGAAAATATTTACCTAGAATTTCCCAAGTCTTCTGATGTATTCCTTCATTTAAAACAGGACTCTTAAATAAGTAATCTTGTTTCTTCTTGATAGTATACAGCACTCTTACATTCCAGTTAACAAAAAGATTTTATATGACTACTAATCTTCCTCTCTGTCATTTCAGGATATAATTCCAACCTGAAATGTAAGTCGTTGGTCAGCCATTTAGTCCTTTAAAATTTGCAAAGATATTGTTAAAAGACTACCCATGTTTACATGCTAGACGCATTCCTTACTATCTGAATGACCATAAACAGTTAAACATTTGTTGCCTTAGTTTCATTATACTATGCAAAACATTCAGTTCACAGACATTTATTGAGCATCTACCAGAAGCCAAAACAAAACCACTTGCCATCATTGAAGTTGTGACTCTTAACAGCACTTGCTTAGTTATATATGTACATGTTGATGTATATATGCGTATAAATATGATGAGCAAAATATTCAAAGAAAAAGACAGTAATGCCTTGAATAATGGTGAGTAAATTAGCATCATTGCCTTTTTATGAGATGAATATTAGCTTCAAAGCAAGATAAAATATTTTAATAACTGGGTCCAATGCTGCAAACTTATCTTTTCTCATTCCATTCATGTAAAGTATCCCAAAAAAAATAGAAAAGAGATCATTCCATTAAGTCTGGAAAAAGACACATGGCCAGTAGTGATATCTTGTTTTAAAATTTTCTTATTGAAAATAATAAATGAGATTAAATAAAGAAAGCATAAAGTATTTTTGACATCTTCTTGAATTTTTAGCGAAGAAAAAAGGTATAGGTTTTGAGGAGTTGTAAAAATATTTACCCTATTTGAAATTCTAGTAATCAAAATATTTATGTAGAGATAATTTACATTCAATGTTTTCTAGTGTGATACATTGGTAGGATTGTGAAGTTATCACCATTTCAACTTCACACATTGTTGACAATTCCACACAAGGAAATGGCATAGCTGATCATATTCACTCCTGCCAACTTCCCTCTGGTCTTCCACTCCTTCTGCTTCCCAGCTCCTTGCCTCCTACTTTTATATTTCTTTCTCCACATGTAGATCTCATATGAGAATACACAGCTACTGTGCAGATTGCAATTGCAACATTCATAACCACAGAAAAGCATCATGTAGCACTTCTTTCCATCTTACAACCTGTCCCCCCCTCATCCATTGTTTTCTTTTGACTTTGGAGGGGATGATAAAGATGCCTCCATTTAGGACTAATCGTTCAGCACTTACTTTCTACATTCTAATCAATGAAGAGACTCTGCACTAATGGTTGCCAATTGTAACCAGAATATTCTCTGACCAAAGCTAAGAGCAGCACTGGCATTTACCGGGTGCATATCACAAAGTATGCATTACTTCCTTGTAAGTGGGCCTTGACTTTAATCAGAAAGCAATTGGAATTCCCATTTTTCAAATCAAAACAAAAGACTGAGAAAACTGTCAGGAATATAGAAGCTAATAGAACATTTGCAGATCAATTCTGAACTATAAAATCCCCACAATGTCACATATTCAACAGTATATAAAATTTTAACCTTTCAAATTCTTCAGAACATGCATAAATTCAAGAAGAATTTATAAACAGTCATTTATCCATTAGTGTGTCTCTGAAGTGTCAAAATTCGAAAAGGTTTTCTTAAAACCTGAAGAGGCAATATCCCATGATAGCAGGTCAGTACACACATATGAGCTTCTCATTTCTCCATGGATCCATCAGAAGCATCATATAGTTCCATATATGAATAAGGGTTATTCATATATGGATGCTGGAAATGATTCATTATGATCTCCAAAATTTGTTTTATGATGCTAATAAGAACACTATAAATAGATAGGTAGGTAGATAGATAGATAGATAGATAGATAGAGATATCTTAAGCACATTATTCACTTTTTACAAATCAGAAAGGTCTTCAGTGGGGAGATACCCTTTAAAGCACACATCTCCCTCTGACTGCTTTCCTGTCTCTCCTTCTGGTCATTTAGCAAGTAGGGAGTAAGGCCTTAGGCCCTAGGTCATCCTCAGAGAGTGTGACCTAAACAGGTGTTCATGGAAGACTACTGTTCTGTTCCATTCAGATACTACAAATTCTAATAATACAGACTGGACATTTATAAACAATATAAATTTATTTCTTGTACTTATTGGGTTAAGCAGGCTCAAGGTCCAGGCACTGATTGATGGAATGCCTTGATCCTGACTAGTTGTTACATCCTCTGGTGGACACAAATGCTGTGTCTTCTCATAGTGAAAAGAAGAAGAAAAAAGTGTAGTCAGTTTTTGTGATAAGCCATTATAGCAGGACAGCAAATATTCCCTCATATTTTAATGGCCAAGCCTCTTAATATTTAATTAAAGATTGTGTTTCAACATAAATTACAGAAGGATAAAAACATCCTAATTATGGCACCTACTATAGCTGTGCTAAACACAGAATTTCTCTGAAGACTTTATTTGAAACACTACAGTCAATGGGATGGGTACTGAGAGATGACTCCTCCATTAAAGCATCGTTTGCTCCTGCAGGGGACTCAAGTCTGATTCCCAGCACTCACATTAGGTGGATAACAACTGTTTCTAACTTCAGCTCCAAGAGATCTGACACTCTCTTCTGACCTCCACAGGTACCTATTCATATGTGACATACAGTTATACAGACACATAAACATACAGATGAATATGAACAAAATAAATATTTTTTAACTCAAAAAAAATAACCTACTTCAATTTCTTCCTTAAATATTTATTCTCCCAAACACCTCTGCTCACCACCTAGCAAAGGAAAACAATCTGAAGCAGTGACTGCATAATAATTTTTACACATCATTATCAAACATGAATGCCACACAACTACTTAAAATATAAAATATGCCAGATTCTTTAGAGTTAGTGCAGCCTTTCACTTCTAAGATTTGATTTATTCTATTGAAGTAGTGTTAGTCAGACCTTCTGCTCTGTGAACTACTGATTTTATATTGTTTTAACTTTATTTTTTGATATTTGATTGATTTTATCTATGATAGATTCACTTGATAGCATTTTGGTTCTACCTTTAAGTCATTAAACTTTTTTATATTTTTTGTGAATTAATCTTTCAAACACTGTCTATCATACATCTACTATATTGCTAGCAACATAAAGATGCTTATCTTCAAGGGGTCAATAGATAATTACTATATTGCTTTAAATGGGGTGTTTTGTTGCTGTTTCTCTGTTTATTCAGTTTGAGATTTTTGTTGTTGTTGTTGTTGAGGGGCATTTGTTTTGGAGATAGCCTCTTATTATAGGGTGCATGTTCATCTCCAAATCCTGGGCTCAAGAAACCCTTTTGTCTCAGGAATCTAGCAGCTGTGACCACAGATATACCATCAGACTATATTAATCAGGTTTTGCTTCACTGTGGAAAACAAACAAAAATAAATCATAACTTAAGAGAATAAAGCTTTATTTTGGCTCATGTTTTCAGAGACTTCAATCCCCTATCCTAGAACCACTGGTTCCTGATCTATTGCAAGCCACAACACAGATAATAGAAGCATGCAGCAAAGACTGTCCATAACATAGCAGATGGGAAGCCAAGAAAGCAGTGACTATGGATATGACACATCTTCCAAAGACATACCCCTGTGAATACATTTTCCAAATAGTCCCTTCCTTCTAACACATCACATAACTTCCAAAATTAAACTATAAGCTAGTAATCAAACATTCAACACATGAGTCTGTGGAGGACAGTTTATATACAACCATAATAAATATAAATATTTTAATAAGTACTAAAATTATTGTCTAAAGATTAGGAAAAATAAAAGTAATTAATTAATCAAATAATGAAACTAATGTCCCAAATGTATTAGGTACCTAACCTAGGGTTGGTAACATGTAATGATAGTGCTATTATTTCCATTTGGTATTTACTGACTAAAAGATTTCTGATCCACTCACAGCATTCTTATAAACAGATCTACATGGCCCATTCAATAAGAAAATTATGAAGTAGACACATAGTGTATGAGCTCAGAATATGGCAACTAAATGGAAAATGAGAAAAAGGAAAGAAACAAAGAAATGAAGGTAGGAAGAAGCCATGACTTTAGTAAAGTGAATGGCTCAGATGGATTCTATAATTTTCTAACTCCTTTGCCTACATTTTCTGACATTTGTGACATACTATTTACAAGCATCTTCTGAGTGACAGATTAAAAAAGGTCATGGGAACAGCTAAATTTACACATCCAGCTCTTATTTTGACAGTGTTATCTATGTTCTTTTTATGTATCGTGGAGATGTGGGAACATTTTGTGCATGGCAATTTTAAAATAGCTCAATTTCAAAGCAACAAAAAGAATCTTATACTGCTTCATAGTTTGGTTATGATAAAGAAAATATTAGGAACTTCTATGCAACTAAAGGTCTTTCCTATTAATATTTTGTCAGTCATGTCAGAATTCTCTAAATGATTGAACATTATCTTCCCTGCTCATCTCCAGATTCTATTCATTAATCACTAAGTCCTCTGTATTTCCACTTTACACTACTCCTTTTCTTTTAAAAAACATTTATACAGCATTCACCTAGTCTATGGCAATTGCCTCTTGGTATATACCTTTCAGTCTCTGAACTTGATCCACTTCAACTTTTCCAATATATCTTTATAAAAAGAATTATATATGAAACAAATTTATATCAGCTTTCATTTGCTACAGCAGTCAATCTCCTTTTATACTCTTTACTAATTTTTGTCTTAACCTCCCCTATTATCTCTGAAGCCTTAGCATCTAGCCATACAAATGTACCTAAATTAAATGTATTATCCTACAGAAGTCAGACATTTGCATGTCCTATTTTCTTTCTTTGGAATGATCAGCATGCTTCATCCATTCATTCTTCCTCATTCAATCTTAGTTTATGTAACTACAAAAGTACCTTCATAAGGAATACTCCTTATTTCTTGCTAACTATATTTCTTCTTGTTATAGTTTGGCTCTAAAATATTCCTCAACAAGCTCATGTGGTAAAGACTTGGTTGCTAACCCTTAGACACTATTGGATAATCATAGACCTCTTAATAAGTAGGGCCTATTTAGAAGAAATTACATCACAGGGGATAAAAATGTCTGTAAAGGTAAAGCAGTGATATAGATCTATCTCTTTGCTTCTCATCTGACAGAAGGTCAATAGACATCTTCTACCACACAGCCCTACCATAGTGTACATAGTTGCCATATTCTCAAGCAATAGGGCCAACTAGCCTATATAGAAGACTCTAAAACTGTCAGGGAAGTTGTTAAGGTCAATGGACCCTGAAAACCCTAACAAATATAGCCAGTCATATATCATCAACATGCCAAAAGCACAAAAAGGCAAGGTATTCAATGTGCCCACACTAAGAAAACAGACAAAGAGAATCAGTGAACTCTTCGCCCCCAGGTCTGCCTTTGAAATACATAAGATTTAGGCTTAAAGAAAGAGTGAAACATATGCATAAGTAAGCAATCTTGTTCAAGATGTACTTCAACCATCATTGCCTTCTCTTCAATCTCTTCTTCAATACTGTCTGGCAAATGTTACAATTACCTGGATTCCTTTTATAGGAGACCATTTTCTCCTTTGTCTGGCACGAGGCTTCAATCTTTGACCTCTTCTATTGTGAGATTCCCAAGAAAATACCAATTTCATGGGATGCACAGAACCCAAATTTCAATTGAAAATGTAATAAGAAATATATAGAATATAAAATGGAGAAGGAGGGCTGAGAGTTTAACTAGAAAATATCAGTGATCTCATTGGCTTGCCTGCTCACAGCATGAACTATAGATGAGGACCATCTACAACTGTCAGAAAGAATATTTTGTTCTTTAAAAGTTAAAAGTCTTTCTAAGTCAAACCAAATTTCATACTACAAGTGATTAAGTTAAATTATAAATTGTGTTTTCTAACTTCTCCATATTGCTTATACTACTTTGCTGACATTTACTGGAGAAACGAAAAACTAAAAATTGAGGTATTGGATAAGTTTCAAAGAATATCAAAATTCTCATAGCAAGAACTTCCTGTCTGAGTAGATTTACCTCCCTCTACTCAAAATCATGTGACTTTGTGGGAAACAAACAAACAAACAAAATAACAGACTTTCTTCAAGATCCATCACATTTTCTTTCATGTCTCCTAGACTTTTATCTGGACCCAAGTTTTGAGAAAAATTTAATCTGACCCTGGAAAGTGTATTGTATCAGGGCAAAATATGTAGGATTATGTAGGATATCTTTGCAACTGGATTCTAAGACAGAAAGAAATACATCTCTAGATTCAGCTAAGTTGATTTCCAATCCTGAACTGAGATTCAATTTGCTACCTTAAAAATAATGATAATTCTAAAATCATTATATTATTTAGAATTCTCCAGAGACACATTAATGATTCAGGGGGTAGAAGAGGAAAGACAAAGACAGATGAATTATTAAAGATACTGGCCATGTAATAATAAGGGTTGATTAGCTCAAAAATAAACCCAGGGGTTAAAGTTAAAGACCCAGAGGTGCCTATAACATGCCTTATTCCAAATGTAAAGACACCAGAACATCAGAACCAGGGAAATAATAAAATTTAATTTGGTCATTTAGGTGAAAGATTTGAGAACAGATGATCCAAGACCTGGACACCAAAAACAGAAAATAGAATATTCTGATGTCCAACATTGTCAGAAAACATTAGCACCAGAACAGAGAGATTAGGGGAGAGACTGGAAAAAGGCAAAAGAAAATATAGGATGCCAAATGAGGAGGGCAAGATGGGGGGGCAGGGGAAACAAGAGGATGTGGAAAAAGAGTAGAGAAGAAGAAAAGACAATGGAATGTTAATAGAAATGTGGGTAGTATAGACTGTGCCCATGGAGTTTGACATAGGAGCAAGGACTCTCCCAAGATATCTGGCTAAATTGCATTTCTGTTGCATCCTGACACAGTACTGTGCAATGTTTTGTGCGTGTCCTGAAATCTTATTGATGTTGAACTTATTCAATGTTGATTTATTGGCCAAGTGAATTATAATACAGTGTTCAATTTAGGCTATGACTACTTGGTTGTTGCTGGTCATGTTTTGACATTTTTATGTTAAAAATTAGAAGCAAAATGTGAGGCAGAATGAAATGAAAAGTGTGTATTCTTGCAAGGAGAAGAGTATGGTGCCATTAAAGCCATAGATAATGAGGTATAGGAGAAGCAATCATAATTACTAGAGGGAAATACCTTTGAACAAAGATTACACACTGCCCCAGAGCAGCAGAATGGTTCCTGGACTACCACTGAGATCCATAGGAGTGAGATATTAAACTCAATTAATTAAAAAAAATCATTTAAAAAAGAGTATCTGCAAGGATGACTCCATCTAAGATTCCAAGCACTAGTAGAGACAGGGCCTGAACTGGCCTTTCTCTATTATCAAATTGATGACCATCCTAATTGCCATCATAGAAATGCAACTGATGGAAGCAGATGCAGAGATTCACAGCTAAGCACTGAGCATAGCGCCCAATCTAGTCGAAGAGAGGAGGAGAGATTATATGAGCAAAGATCAGGATGGGGAAACCCACAGAGACAGCTGACCCAAACTAGTACCAGCTCACTGACTCTGGACAGAAAACTGGGGAGTGTGTGTAAAACTGAACTAGGTCTTTTGAATGAGAGTGATAGTTGGGTGGTTTGAACAGTTTGTGGGGCCTCTGCAGCGGGACCAGGATTTATCCCTAGTGCATGAACTGGCATTTTGGAGCCACTTCCCTATAGAGGGATACTTTGCTCAACCTTGGTACTTGGGGAGAAGCTTGGTCCTGTCTCAACTTGATATGCCAGATTTTATTACTCCCAATAGGAGGCCTTATCCTCTGAGGAGAGAGCTGAGAGTGAGTGGGAGGAAGGAGGAAATGGAAACTATGGTTAGTCTGTAAATTAAAAGAGAAAAACTTTTAAATTAAAAAAATTTTTTAAAGCGTCTAGAAAAAAATACACTTGGAAAAGAACTATCTATGAAGTGCTTTCTTGGGTTCATCAACATTGAACCTCAGAGGCTGCTCCAACTGTGGTCCATATGGACCCAGATAGTATAAAACCAGGCAATGTATATTAGACAGCTCTCCTCTGGGTAGGCTTGAGCAGTCTATAGTGGAATCGCTAGAATTTGGGGGCTCCCTGTGGGACAACTGATAAGGAAAGAGACAGGCAACAATTGGGACCAGCATAAGAAACAAGCCACTAGTATTGTGATTGGCAGAATGGTATAGAAAACCTGTGTAAGCCTATTAGAGATTGAATTATATCTCAAGTTCTAAATGCCAGGCATGAAGCTACAGAATCTGTTGTATGCCAGTTCAGTTTTATTTTACCTAATCTCCTCTTGATATCATCCCATTTCTACATTTTGGGAAGAGAATGTTTATCTTGTGCCATTGTGAATTGGAATTATGCAATATTCTATTTTTTTTTCATTTTTTAAGTCATAAGAGACAACTACCAGCTACTATGGGTAAACCAGAAGCAAAAACAAAATGTTTTAAATTCTCCCACAGTCCTGTTTTAAGTACCTGGTCCCCAGCTTGTGGCATTATTTCAAAAGTGGTAAAGCTTTTAGGGAGTACGTCATAGCTGTAAGAAGTAGGTCACTAGGTAAGAACCATGTTCCTTTTAGCCTGTTTTCTCTGCTTCATGTTATCCCTGTATAAACCACTCTCTGTTCAAGTTCCTACCACTGTCTGGGCCATATCCATTGCCATGTCTTCCCAACTACAATATACACTAACCTCACTCTGAAGCATGAGGGAAAATGATTCTTTGCTCTAGTCACTTGTTTCTATTGGGTATTTTGTGACAGTACTTAAAAAGTAACTTAGGAATATTCCAATTTATTACCCCCAAGTCCTTCTCTAGCATAATAGCATTCTCAGGGAGACTACAAAGTTATTTTTTAGACACATCTATTGCAAGGCCAAGCATTTTTCAAGAAAAAATGTAATAATTTGTTCTAACTAGGTAGATACTTGTACTGAATCTAAATTTGCCTCCCCAGAGTGTAAGAATTTTATTTAATTTGCACTGTTTCTTTAAGAAGAGAAAATAATAACTTTGCAAAATTATAAACTAATAATTTTATCTGCTAATATTAAGTTTATTTCATAAAATAAATAGGCAATATGTGGGATGATCTTAGTGGCTAGCACAATTTAGTTACTCATACTGATGATAGAGAACAGCATGCCTAACTTGGTGGGCAGACATCAAAGACTGAGTCCAATAATCTTCCACCTTTGATGATATTTATCATTTGACTAACCTATGCTCTTTAATAAGGAATAAAATTCAATAAATCTTTTATCTTTCTTTTTATTTATTCTTTGTGTCTTGTACATTATGCATCTCAATCCCATTCATTTCATATCTACTCTCGGCCTTCTACCCTTGGAAACCTTTCCCCTAAAAAAAAAAAAAGTAAAAGCTGTAGTGTGACATGGTGAGTCACACAGAATAACCTTTAGTCCATTTATCTTTAAATGCAAGTGTTGATTACACTACATTTGTCTGGTTCATGGCCTATGGTTTTTGATACACCATCAATACTAGACCCTCACTAGGACTCCTCTTGGATATCCTGTTGTTCCCCTGTATGGTGGAAATCCACATGTTCCAGCAGATTATAGATAATTGGATTCGGGGGTGGACCAACTCATAACTCTGGTTATGAGCCTGGTTACTTGCAGGGATGCTCAGCCAGCCAGGTCTCCCCTGTCTCTACCATCAAGGTGAGTTCTCTGGTGTTTCAATGGCTAGTTAACCCTATAAAGCAAGGAACAAGATGTGGGACCAGTTTTGCTTTTGTGCCCTCAGAGCCTGTATTCCAAACTGGCATAGGCAGAGAGAAGTTGGGGAAAGGGTACCTCTCCCTTATCCATGCCACCATGATGAGGAATAGAACCAGTCTCCCATTCTCAGCAGCTCATCTGTGACCTTGTCATCGGAATCATCTCTACTATGCTATCCAATTGAGGGGCAGGGCCCACTTTCCCAAGTGCTCCAGCAGGTAAGGGTCAGCTTCTTTGCCTGCTACAGGTAGCAGTGTGGTTAGGGAATCTTTCCCTCACCTATGGCACCACATAGCAGACAAGAGGATAGAGACCCAATCTCGGCTCTTACACCCTCAGAGCCAGCTTTCTCCCTTCCCCAACTTCCACTCCACCATCTCCCCACCCTCCCATGAGCAAGGTAAGCTCTATTTTGCTTTACAGGCAGGTGTAGGACCTACTCTTGTGAGGGCTACAGACAAGGAGGAGCAGGACCAGCCCTGTGCAGTCCTGTTTTCTAGGCCTTCAGTAGTATCAGGAGCTACACAACCACCAACACAAACCACAACAAGCCCATGGACCCAGACACAAGCTTTTTCAGATGCCCGGGCCCACACATCACCACATAATCCCATACCAGTCAGCTCTTGGTTATTTTCACCTCTTCAGATCTGCCTTTGTCTACAGGACATACAGTTCTCTCTGTGTGTGTCTCTCTCTCTCTCTCTCTCTCTCTCTCTCTCTCTCTCTCTCACACACACACACACACACACACACACACACACACACACACACACAGAGTTTATAGCCTTGAGTCTGTACATAAAAATAGAGACTAAATTGATGATGTATATTTTCTTGTATTCTTTTATGTATAAACACACAAACACACACATACATATCTATGTATATACATACATATGGATGTAGGCTTTAATATGCAAAGTACATAGAACCTATCACACTTAGAGGAAAAAGCAACCTATAATAAAAATCAACATTGCTTGAGCCCACAAGAGAACTGAGGTTGTAGAATAACTACTACCTCAAAATCTGAAGTGGGAAGAGCTTGCCTCAAGGAAAAATTAGCAATTGAAATCTACCTATCTGTAGCAGATGTTGCTGGAGCCATAAACTTTGAGTGTGATTACATGAACTGCTAGAGGCTGAGAATAAATAAATAGAAAGTGGGAAACCACAAGAGTGGGCATGCTTTGGAGGACTTTCTCTCCTAGAATCCTGCAGTCTCTAATAGAGAATTTTGAGACAATCTGAAAGTGGCTGTGATAGGGGAAAGGAAACCACTCAGATGTAAGCCTAGGGCATTCCCCAAAACAAATACCTGTTCTCCAAAGGAAAGATCTCTATCAAAGCCAGCAAGAAAAAGAAAATTCTCGAACCGGAGCTTACTCCAGACATCCTTTTTGCCCTAACTGTAGGTAGATGTAAAACATATAAGACAAAAAATTAAATACAAATTAAATCAGGAGGGCATGAGAAAGTTAAAATATTCACTGTGAAACTCTTATGAACATCATAGTATTGAGCACAGATCCAAAAATGACTAAAATTATTTTAAACACTGTAGAATACTCAATCTTCACATATTTTATCACCCCACCAACACGGTTCCAGAATAATAACAGGGGACTACAGTTCAGAGTGTCTAACACACAGACTCTGAGCAGTATTTGAAAAACTCTAATGTAAACAAAAAACTTTTTATTCTGTTATGCTTTTTATCGAGAAAAATTAACTTATCCTAAACACACTGTTTTTTAGCAGATTCTTTTTTATTTTTTCCTTTTCTTTTATTATTATTATTATTATTATTATTATTATGAACAAAGAAGTCATGCTTTCTATCCCTGTATATCCTTATTCAAGGTCCCTTCCCCCTCCCGCCACAACAGGTCATTTTTTCTTCTCCACAACTCCCAATCCCCTCCTTGGGCAGGCAGCAGACAGTCCCATGGTCCCACTGACCCAATATTGAGTAGTTCAGTCTCCACTCCTGGCAGATCCAGTTTGGTCCCCGCTCCCTCAAGAGTGAGTCAGGTGTTCCTTTAGGTGGAGTGGGATCAGAAGAGTCAGTCCAGGGTGTTTCTGATCCCAAGCTGTTCAGTGGTTGTGGTTTGCAGCTTGGGCATGCTTGGCTTTTTTCTTGTTTGTTTGTTTGTTTAGGGTCCACTAACGAGTGAGTACATCCCCTTCTTATCTTTCTGAGTTTGTGATACCTCACTCAGTAGGATATTCTCCCAATCCATCCATTTGCCTGCAAATTTTAGGATAACATTTTTTCTTTTTGCTGAGTAGTACTCCATTGTGTAGATGTACCACAGTTTGTTAATCCATTCTTCAGTTGAGGGACATCTGGGTTGTTTCCAGGTTCATGTTATTATGAATAATGCTGCTATGAACATAGTTGAGCTAATGCCTTTGGAGTGTGACTGTGCATTTTTAGGGTATACACCCAGAAGTGATATTGCTGGGTCCTTGGGGAGATTGATTCTCAATTTTCTGAGAAATCGCCATACTGCATTCCAAGTGGCTGAACAAGCTTACACTCCCACCAACAATGGAGGAGTGTTCCCCTTGTTCTGCATCCTATCCAGCATAGGCTATTCTCTGTGTCTTTTATCTTAGCCAATCTAACAGGTGTCAGATGGTATCTCAAAGTTGTTTTGATTTGCATTTCTCTGATGGCTAAAGATGATGAGCACTTTTTCAGGTGCCTTTCAGCCATTTGTAATTCTTCTGCTGAGAATTCCCTTTTTAGATCTGAACCCCATTTTTTGATAGGGTTATTCAAGGTTTTGGGCTCTAGATTTTTGAGCCCTTTATATATCTTAGAGATCAGTCCTCTATCACTTGTAGGGTTGGTGAAAATCTTTTCCCATTCTGTAGGCTGTCATTTTGTCCTATTGACAGTGCCCTTGCCTTTACAGAAGCTTCTTAGCTTCAGGAGATCCCATATTGATTGTTGGTCTTAGTGTCTGTGCCACTGGTGTTATATTTAGGAAGTGGTCACCTGTGCCAATTCGTAGAAGTGTATTTCCCACTTTCTTTTCTATCAAGTTTAAAGTGGCTGGGTTTAAGTTGAGGTCTTTGATCCACTTGGATTTGAGTTTTGTGCAGGGTGCCAGGCTCGGATCTATTTGCATTTCTCTACACACTTCCACCCAGCTATGCCAACACCATTTGTTAAATATACTATCTTTTTTCCATTGAATGTTTTGGGACTCTTTGTCAAAACTCAGGTGTTCATAGGTTTTTGGGTTAATTTCTGGATCCTCAATTCTATTCCATTGGTCCACAAGTCTGTTTTTATGCCAGTACCAGGCTGTTTTTATTACTCTAGCTCTATAGTATAACTTGAAGTCAGGGATGGTGATACCTCCTGAGGTTCTTTTGTTGAGTAAAATTGTTTTGGCAATCCTGGCTTTCCTGTTATTCCAAATGAAATTGAGTGTTGTTTTTTCAAGGTCCAAAAAATATTGTGTTGGGATTTTGATGGGCAGTGCATTGAATCTGTAGATTGCCTTTGGTAGAATTGCCATTTTTACTATGTTGATCCTTCCAGTCCAGGAACATGGGAGAGCTTTCCATTTTCTGATATCCTCTTCAATTTCTTTCTTCGGTGACTTAAAATTTTTGTCAAATAGGTCTGTTACTTTTTTGGTTATAGTTACTCCAAGGTATTTAATACTATTTGCAGCTATTATGAAATGTAATATATCTCTTATTTCTTTTTTCAGCTCTTCTATCTTTAGTGTATAGAAGGGCTACTGATTTCTTTGAGTTAATCTTGTATCCTGCTACATTGCTGAAGGTGTTTATCAGCCGTAGCAGTTCCTTAGAAGAATTTTGTGGGTAACTTATGTATACAATCATATCATCTGCAAATACAGATAGCTTCACTTCTTCTTTTCCAATTTCTATCTCCTTAATCTCTTTTCGTTCTCTTATTGCTTTAGCTAAAACATTGAGAACTATATTGAATAGATAAGGGGAGAGAGGACATCCTTGTCTAGTTCCTGATTTTAGTGAGATTGCTTTGAGTTTTTCTCCATTAAGTTTGATACTGGCTGTCGGCTTCTTGTAAATTGCCTTTATTATATTTAGTTTATTCTCCTTGTATTCCTGATCTCTCCAGGGCTTTAATTAGAGCAAAGAGATATTGAAAGCCTCTGAAACATACTGTTATAGATGCTGATTTGAGTCTAGAGTTCTCTTCTCCATTAAAATTTCAAGATGATCATAAGAGAAGCTTCCTCCTGTAGAAGATGAAACTAATACAGAGATCCAGAGTCAGACATAATACAGAAAGTGAAAGACCTCAATCCACACAGCCCTAATGGGAGGTCTCTGTTAGCTCCCTCCCAGAGAGCACTGCAGAACAGGATTCAAAAAGAGTATAGGAGTCAAAGACATTAAGGAAACAGACATTGTAAACACAGCAGAACCAACATACATATGAACTCATAGAGACTGAGGCAGCATGCACAAGGCTATACCAGAAGTGGCCCTAGAGCAGAAAGAAGTTCTACATGTCCCCATCCCTAACCCAGAAGCTATTTCCAATTAATAACCACTAGCAAATGGAAAATTTGTTTTCTCCAAGTAAACCTCACTGGAAAAACAAACTACTCTTAAGATTAGCCTGCATTATTACCATAAGATGGCCAACAGTAAACGAGTGCATCTTTAGATATTACTTATCTCATCATGTCATGTTAGAATTTTTTAAATTTTCTTTAATTTTATTCATTTACCCTACAAGTTTTACATATGTATTATGGCTTCCAGTTTTGTGACTTTGTTTGATTCCTGGGTGTGCAAGCTAGTAGGTTTATATCTCTTTCTTAAATCTTTTCTTGGCCTCTTTCCCTTTTATTTATTTGTTTTATCTTATTGCTTGTTTTTGCTTTATCATATTATTTTATATTGTATTATTTATATTATTGTTTTGTGTGTGTGTGTGTGTGTGTGTGTGTATGTGTTTTAAATCACTTCATTCACCCTTCATCTTTCAATGAAAAAAAGAATGTTTTTTCTTATGTCCACTAATGAGTGAGTACATCCCCTGCTTATCCTTCTGGGTTTGTGATGCAAATCCATACATTTGCCTGTGAATTTTAATTTTAGTATATCACTTTTTCCTACTGCTGAGTAATACTCCATTGTGTAGATGCACCAGTTTGTTAGTCCATTTTTCAGTTGAGGGGTATCTAGGTTGTTTCCAGGTTCTTGCTATTATGAATAATGCTACTATGAACATAGTTGAGCTAATGCCTTTGGAGTGTGAATGTGCATCTTTAGGGTACACACCCAAAAGTGGTATTGCTGGATCCTTGGGGAGATTGATTCCTAGTTTTCTGAGAACCCAGATTGACGGGGATTTAAGAAAGGCAGGAACCTACAGGCAGCAGGAGATGATGCAGAGGCTATGGAGGATTACTGCTTACTGGCTTGCTTGCTCATGGATGTTTTCCCATGGATAAACTTTAATGATTTATAACCTTTGCCCAAAACCTGCCTTCTGTCTTTCACTGTTTCTGATGTGAATGGAAATGTGATAAGCCAGCTTCCTGTCCTGCCACCATACCTTCACCACTATGATAGCTTTTCCCTCAGAATTGTGAAGGAATGGGTATAATTATCTTGCCAAGATCAACTTCCTAATGCTACTGAATATTTGATAATTTTTTTATAAATTTCTTCCTTCTTAAAAGTGAAAATTATCATTAAAATATTTCTGACTTAATTTTTTATAAATGAAGTGAGATAAGAATTGAATTTTCTTTTAAAGGTGATGTTGATCTGTGCTGATATTATTTACTAAAGAAATTGCTTTCCTCAAACTGAACTGAAATGTCAAGTTTTCTAAAGAAAACAAAATACATATACTATGACCTATTCTTGGATTGCATTATGTGGTAAATTTTTTACTTTTCTTGCTCATGTTCTGATATCACATGAGTTCATTATGGAATCTTAAATTTCAGAATTTTAGAAGGGAAGGAATTCATTATTATTCATGGATTTTTATCTTTAGGGACTCAATATGAGTGTGAATTTTTAAATTATAGAATCTAACCACAAAACCTGAAGCTTGATGTGCAACATCATTAAATTTACATAATAATTTTGGCACAGATGATATTTTTATGAAACAATGTTGTAGAAAGTTTTTTGGCCCGTTTGGGTCTGGGAGGTTTTGTATTTGGCACACGCGGTGGCGGTTGTGATTGGAACTTGGTCTGTGGCGGGTTTTATGTTTATATTTTTTATATTGTTTGACCCATGTCTTAAGCACATTATTAGTTAGTCTTTTATTTTAATTTAATTTATTTTTATTAATCTTTTTGCCACGTGGCTTAGCCCGTGGCTCTGTTGTGAACTGATTATGTCAGAGTGTTAGAGCCCAGCAGGGCGTGGTCAATTGGAAGGAGCTTCAAAAATAAAGACCCCAGATAAAAGACACAAAAGAAAAAGCCGGGCTCTGGCGCAGACACGCTGCTTCCCCCTCTATTTTCTCCCTTTAAGCCAAACCCTTTTCTAAATATTACTTAATATATATCTCACGGCGAGTTAATTACCGTGATAAAACAATATCAAATTTTTGTTAAAATTATAATTAAATCATTTATTTCCTTTTAATCGGTGTTCTTATTGAAATCACTGATAATTTTCATCATTTTAAACTCAAGAATATGAACATAGCATGGTTCTCCAAAATAAGAGTGATGATTTATATTACAAAAATCTTGCTGTTGAACTATGCTTGAATTACTAGAACCATCACCACCATACTGATATTTACCTACTCACTGTTGCAAAACAGGAATTGTGGAATGAACCAGAACCACATGCACATTAATCAAGTACTTTTCCATTTTGTAAGATGTGTTTTCAGGACTCAGACTCACTGTGAGGCCCAGGCTGACCCTGAATTTTGATCCTCTGTCTCAGCCATCTAATTATGGGTATTATATGTTTGTGCCAATGCACCTTGTTCTTTCATATTTTACAACTATATTAAACTTTTTCTCTAGAATTTTCTTTGGGACATCACAGCTATTCTAATACTAAAGTTATGTATTCCTCATAAGTGCATTACTGGGTATTTTCAATAGCCTAATAGTTTAAGTAACATGAAATTTACTATAAAATTTAGGAATATATTTGAGAGTGCCTCTGTCCACTCTGATGTTTCTGTTGATCTCACCTTTATAGTAAATATAATACATTTATTCAAATTTACTTTCTTCTTGCTTACATTTGATTATTAAAAACTCTAATCATAAAATTGTATTTTATTGCAGTCTGCTCATCATTGGTATTTTAATGTTTTTCTCATTGTCATTCTTTTTATCTTCAGCATGCTATAGAGAAACAGATTTCTCTTTCCAAAGAGTTGATTCATCTCATTATGAAGCACATAATAATTTTGTCCTGAAGTATTAGCCTTTATTTCAGCACTTGTTTTTATTGTCCTGTTTTTACTTACCTTCTCTTGCTATGCTATTTCAAACTGAGACAAATGAGTTTAGTCTAATGGTTTTTAGATTTATCAGTTTTGTTTCGATTAAAGGTTTTTATTTTTCTTTCATAATTTGTGATTTATCACAAAGTATATTTTATGGCTTTCTGACTTCTCTGAAATTTCATGATTTCATATAATCTAATGCCAAGGTCAACTACAGATAGATTTCCTGGTGGTTAAAAAAGTTACTGTTTTATCACTATTTTTTAATAAAATAAGATGCTTATTTTATTATATATTTAAATTTTTGCATGCATGCAAATGATGTTTTCTAAAATTTTAAGAATCTAGTTTTATAGTTATGCATGACTATATATGACTATATTTGATATGTCAAATATAAATATTCTTTGTATTTTAATGACCTAATATGTAATCTATACATATATTATTTAATTCAATTTTTATTTTTATGACATTTTGTATATTAAATATTTTCAACTATACTCTAATTACATTTTTCATCATTAATTTATATAGAAAATTTATGCTTTTAATTAGTTTCAATATTTAGAAATGTAAGGTGGTTTGCAGTATGCTATTTATGATTCACATTTTTACTACTGGCCACTACTCTATTTCTATTCCTCAGTTTCTGTATGTCTATTAATACTATTATCATGTTTTATTTTATTTGTGGTTGTTTAGTATATCTTTGTCCATTTTATTTTTCTCTTTTTATCAGCTATTTTTGGTCAACAATATTTTATCAAATCACATTTTTACTTTTGGTGTTTCCATATAAATATAGACTTTATGGTTTAAATACACTCAGATTCATTTGATATCTATTGTCCTTAATTTTATTACTTCTATTTAGATGATTTTGATTGTTATTCATAACAATTTTTATTTACTCATTTTTGAGTGTCTTCGTTTCCTTGTTAATTGGAATATTTTATATTTTACAAAGAAAAACAAATATTAAATAAAAAGTTACTGAGCACACAACTATTATATAAAAACAAAAACCATACTATTTTCTTCTCCCTACCCCAAATTCTCAGAGTGTGTGTGCGATTTATTTTTGGTTCCAAGTTTGCTTTAGGAAAGTTTCTCTTTCTGCTCTTTATTACACTTGAACCTATTTAGTTTGTCAAACTCTCTATTTTTTTTCAACCCAGACAAGTTTTAGATATTTTTTCATTTGCTGTGTCACAATTAAAAATTACCTAATAATCTCTTTTGCTATATCTGGTCCAAGAGTGTTTTTGAACTTTTAAATGCTACTATTATTACTTAGAACTATGTAAATATGTGCTTTTTTCCAGTAGACATTCTGTCATAACAGGAGATCAACCTGTTTACTATATAGTGTTATTTGTTCATCACAAACATGAACATAAACTTATGCTTCTTCCCCAGTTGTTTGACACATGCAACAATAGTATAGTTTATTTTCTCTTTTCAAACAAAATGTGAGGAACATTGTATGTTCAGATAGCAGAGAAAACTGAAATTGGGTTAAAAGCAATGATGGAAAAGTTAGGCATCTTCAAATTAGCAAAAAACATACAAGCATTTTTTTTTCTTTCTCCTTTAACTTTCAATTTCCTGATGCAAGAAACATGTCTATTCCTGCACACTGTGGTGAGCATACAATAGACCATCATTCAAACTTGACTGCAGGTCTTTATCAATAAATATTCTCTATCTAGTGTTTATTATTTATTGGGAGACCAGTGACCCAAGAGTACAGACAACAATAGATAAATCTGTAAGTCCAAAAAAATCAATGACTGTATTCCTAAACATATATCACCTTTAAATTAATCAGTTTAAATTATTTTTAGATTATTTCTCCCTTCCATTTTTCCCCAGCGAACTGTTTCATATGCCTTCATTTGCTGTAATTGTTACATACAGTTTGCTCAAGCTGTATAAGGTTTCTTGTATGTATGCTTTCAGGGCTGACCATTGGCATTGGATAACAAATTGGTCTGCTTTTTTTATAGGGAATATTATTATTCCCATGATCAGTATTCCTTAGCTGCCTATAGATTTTTGTGTAGAGTTAAGGCTTCATGGGCTTTCCCCTGATCACTTGCTCATTGTTTTTCTTGTTCAGCTCCTCTTTGGACAGTCATATTAGTGAGATTTTATGGGTGTAGCTTCTGACGTTATTAGAAAATACAATCTCCCATCCAAGTTTTTTACTGTGTTTTTTTTTGATAAATACAAAATAAAGAAGGAGAAAAAAAAAAGAAGAAAAAAAAAAGAAAAAAAAAAGGAAAAAAAAAAAAAGAAAATACAATCTCACAGCAAACTCCCTAATTCTCTGGTTCTTGCAATTTTTCTTCCTTCTCTTCTGCCATATTCTCTGAGTCCTAGTTGCAGGGGTGGTTTTGTGTAAGTATCCATTGGGACTAGATGGTACAACTCTTCATTTTGATTGGTTTTAATGGAATCCATCTGTTGCTAAGAGAAGTTTCCTTGCCAAACGGTGAAGATTAAATTCATTTATTTTTATAAAGACAACTATTTAGAATGTAGCTAGGTGTTATGTTGGTTTAGTAAAGCATCAGTTGTAGGTTTTTCTCCTAGATCACTAGCTCTCGGTTGTTGACTAAATTTCTACCATTTTACATAACCCTAACTCTAACACTAACCCTAACCCTTTTGTTAAGAAGGATCTTAATTCCAATTATAGAGTTGCTGATAAAAGGCATTTTAGTTATAATATATCTTGTAACAATTCTTTATAACTGACATTGGATTTTAATCATTGTGGCTCTAGAGAAATAGTGATCAGAAAATAGAGGCTGTTATTTCCACAGTATGAGGGGCTTGTTCTTTTGTCTTTCTTTAGAAAACTCATTTGACCTTTTGTCGAATGGATACAAAAGCATGCCCACCCTTCAATAGGAAAGTAGTTACAGAACATCATTAATGTTGAACTTGGGGTAAATGGCCTTTTGGAACAGTGTCAAGATTTTATGGTTTACTTTTCTTTCTTTTGTATCAATTGGAATAAGCTTGAACACTCCTAAAATTTAAAGATGTAGACAAACACTAAGGACTAATTCTTGTTATTCCATAAATATCATATTGTAAACCTACAAAGAGCTAGATCCTCTAACTGACTATACCCCTAGGCTGGTCTCTAGGCTACAGCCATGCTGAACAAAACAAGATTATGTGCAGTACATGAGAAAATGATGAATAAATACACAGTTTTTAAAACTGTTAAAGAGAAGTTGTTTTACTTATGGAATATTTTTCAATTGGCTAATTAAAAAATAGAAATATACTTTAAAATAATGAAGTGCAATAAAAATTTAACCAGTACCAGTATTTTTGATTATCAGCTAATATAAGCTTCTCCTGAAACTGAGAAGCTTCTGTAAAGCCAAGGCCACTGTCAATAGGACAAAACGACAGCCTACAGAATGAGAAAACATGTTTACCAACCATACAAGTGATAGAGGATTGATTTCTAAAATATATAAAGAACTCAAGAATCTAGAGCCCAAAACCTTGAATAACTCAATCAAAAAATGGGGTTCAGAACTCATTTTTACATTTTTACAAATGCCTGAAGAGGAACACCTGACTCACTCTTGAGTGGGGGCCGGGGAAGATAGATCTGCCAAGAGTGGAGACTGAACTAAGCAATATTGTGTCAGTGGGACCATGGGACTGTCTGCTGCCTGCCCAGGGACGGGATGGGGAGTTGTGGAGAAGAAAGAATGAACTGATGTGGCAGGAGGGTGAAGGGACCTTGAATAAGGATATACAAGGATAGAAAGTGTGACTTCTTTGAAATAAATAAATAAATAAAAGTAGAATAAAAAATAAAAAATGTAACAGATATTATGACTTAAATGGGAAAAAAAAAAAAAAACAAATGCCTGAAAGGCACTTGAAAAAGTGTTCATCATCTTAAGCCATCAGAGAAATGCAAATCAAAACAACTTTGAGATACCATCTGACACCTGTTAGACTGGCTAAGATAAAAGACACAGAGGACAGCCTATGCTGGATAGGATGCGGAGCAAGGGGAACACTCCTCCATTGTTGGTGGGAGTATAAGCTTGTTCAGCCACTCTGGAAAACAGTATGGCCGTTACTCAGAAAACTAGGAATCAATCTCTCCAAGGATCCAGCAATACCACTTTTATATATACCCTAAAGATGTACATTTGCACTCCAAAGTACATTTGAACTCAACTATGTTCATAGCAGCATTATTTGTAATAACAAGAACCTGGAAACAACCTAGATGTTCCTCAACTGAAGAATGGATTAACAAACTGTGGTACAACTAGACAATGGAGTACTACTCAGCAGTAAGAAAAACTAATATCCTAAAATTTGTAGCCAAATGGATGGATTTGGAGAATATCCTCCTATGTGAGGTATCACAAACTCAGAAAGATAAGCAGGGGATGTACTCACTCATTAGTGGACCCTAAACAAACAAGCAACAACAACAACAAAAAGCAAAGCATGTCCAAGCTGCAAACCACAACCACTGAACAGCTTGGGATCTGAAACACCCTGGACTGACACCTTGGATCCCACTCTCCCTAGAGGAATACCTGACTCAGTCTCGAAATTGCAGGGAGAAAACTAGATCTGCCAGGAGTGGAGACTGAACTGAGCAATATTGGGACATTGGGACATTGGGACATTGGGACCTTGAGACCTCCTGCCCATGTTGAGGAGGAGATGGGAATATGTGGAGAAGAGAGAGTGACCTGAGCAGGTGGAAGTGGGAAGGGACCTTGAATAAGGATATACATGAATAGAAAACGTGACTTTATTCATAATAAAAAAGAGAAAATATATATAAGTAAATATCTATGTTCCCATTTACAACAATAACTATTGGAGAATGGTTAGAGATGTTCAACAGTACCTGATTTATAAAGTCATTGTGTTTTAAATAATATTTTATTTATTTGTTGAAAATTTTATACAGGCATGTAATGTCTCTTAATCAAGTTCCAAACCTTGTTCTCCCCCAACTCCCCAAAAGTTTTCTCAACACATCTCTCTACCAATTCTATTCCTCTTTCCATTATTTATGAATGTATTTATTTTAAACTACTGAGTCAAATTAGTGTTTTCCATATATGCACTTACGTTTAGCCCCCTCACAGAAATGTGGCCCTCCCTTCTCTAGCTATGATTGACTTCCATTGGTTCTTCAGTTAGAAGTAGCTCAAGCTACTCCTTCCCTCCACACTGGAATTTGACCTGGATGAATCTTGTGAAGTTCACCATAGCTTGTGAGTTATTCATATATATGCAACATCCAAGCCAGGTCCAACAGACAGCATTTCACAGGACTCCTTTTTCTCTGGTTCTTATATCCATTCTGATGCTTCTTCTATGATGCTCTCTGAGCTTTGATGGAGAGGGAGGACAGACAGAAAGATGTCCCTTCTACATTTGAGCACCCACAGTCACATATTGTCAGCACTTTCAATAGTTGTGAGTCTCTGTTTTAACCACTACCACTGCTATACAAAACTTCCTGACCAAGGATGAAAGGAGCACAAATATATGGATATAAACAAAAATATGTTTAAGGCAACAAAATATGTTTAAATAGGTTCATTCCCAGGTCCATATACCTGCCTAACCATGAAATTTGGCAATGCTTACCACAGAAATACATTCTTTCCTGAGCACCAGACTGCAAATCAAATTAAAAGAACAGTAGGTGACCCCTAAAATAATCTTACCCCACAGTTGTACCAGTAGTTAATTCTTGCCTATCAACTCAGTGGTACAGGATTCATAGTCTAGTTCTGGGTAAGACCATTGATGTATCTTCTTACTCAGCATCCTACATAGTACCTCCAAGCACTATAAAAGCCAGCCATCAGTGAGAAACAAAAACCAGATATTTTTGGTGAATAATTTAGATTGTGTCACTAAATTGAATCACTATTATACTTTGATAAATGATTCAACTTTGTGACTAAGGCAATATAAGCATTCAGCTCAGTGTGCTTCCTGTTCATGACATCAGTCACACAAATTATTGCCCAGGAATAATTTCTAAGAGGTAAAATATAAGTGACTCAGTTATCTGTTTGTGTGGGTCTATGCCAAGTTCCTTCTGTGTTTCTTGTTCTTGGCTTTCTACCACAATCTTATTGGCAGTATATGGTGACATATTTTAGAGGATGTAGCTCTGCCATGACACCTAATCCATCAGTCACAGTTGTATTGCTATTGAGAAAATAATGCATGTTATTTAAAGATAATATTAAATAAATAAATAGTTCATAAGCATTAGATTAGGTTGCTACTCAAAATATTCTGTTGAGTCTATATGTCGAGCTAACAAACAAAATGATACCTAAATCCTGACACAGAAAGTAAACAATGATGCTGACATATCTAGTCTTCCAATGAACTGCTTTCAAAATCACACTTTCTTGTTCTTTGATTCAATTGATTCATGTTTTCTCTAAACATCTTTGCATATAAATAAGGAGTTAGGCTTTTCCTCTAATCTAGCTTTCTTAATATTTTATTTCCAGTAAAATAATTCAAAATTCAGATATCCAGATCACAGTTAAGTCAGTCTTAACATTATTCACATGGAAAGAACTCATGTGCCTATGAAAATGTGTCATATGTACACAACTAAATTTGTTCATTAACCTAAAAGAAATCTTTACATCCTAGAAAACTGAGAAACTTTGAAAAAAAAACCATGCTATGGAAAGACAACTGAAAGTGGACATGTATTTTTTAGTTATATTTGTATGAAATCTCCAGAATGTAATAAAAAGGTAGATTTCTTTTGAAGTTGCCTGATGACGTAAAGTGGACTGTTAATAAGTATAAAGCAACACAGTATTATTTTGACATTTTGGAAGTATTACTAAATTAAATAATGATCACAGTTGTACAACATAGTGAATATACAAAGGCATTTCTGTTTAAAATTGGGATATTTTAAATAACAATATGAAATTTCATATTCTCTCAAAAGAACAGGAAAGCTGGGCAGTCATGGTGCATTCCTTTAATCCTAGCACTTAGGGATGCAATGGATCTCTGAGTTCAAGGTCAGCCTGGTCTACAGAGTGAGTTCTAGAACAGCCAAGGTTATACGGAGAAACCATGTCTTAAAAAGAAAACAGAAAAAAAATAATTTGAATAATTTTTATGTCATCCACTTTACCTAAAATATCATCTCGTATGACTCAGTCAGTACAAAGAATTACTAATAAAATCTTTGAATACTACTAGACAAGACAGAAAACTGTTGACATGAATTTACCCCCCCTTTTTTAGCAGAATGCGCAAATTGTTGAAAAAAGCAGGAGACTCAACTCTAGCCTTTTAACTAGCCATTGATAGTTTGCAGTGAATAAGTATTCAAATCTTTACTTACAGAACCTTTTAATCACTAATGATAAAATAATGAACATGTAATTTTATACACACAAAAAGGAAACAGGATGGTTTTGTGAGGCTTAAACACCCACTAAGTGTGGGGGGAGCTTCATTTTTAACTTAATATACCAAGTTAGAAGATATTTATGAATTCTAATATTTTGCCAATAACTATTCAAAAGTAAGACACTCTGCAATATGTGAAGCATTTAATGTTCTTTTATGCTTTTTACTTTTTCATGCCAGTGGCAAAAATCTTCAATGTCTCATTATCTGGTTATTGTACCTGTCAAGCTAGCCCATTACCATCCCACTTGCCTTCCCTTGAAGAATTATGGATAAATAGCCATAACGGCCTTGAAGAAATGGGATTTCCTGTTAAAAAAAAAAAAAAGTAGGAGATAAGCATTCTAGAGTTAGTGACCTTTGAGTCAAATATCCTCTATGTTAAAAAGGTTGACAGGCCAGTTCAGTTTAGTTCCCCAGCCCACCAGTTTATACTGATTGTTTAAAAAATGACAACTACAATAAGCATTTGAGGACCTGTTACCATAATTACATATGTGTAAAAGTGTTTATGAATAAATAAATTTATTCATGCCACATAAATTAAAATAATTAAAAACACTAGCAAGACTAACTCTCCTACAATCTTAGATTATCATATATAGAGATATAGGTACTGAGAAATAAATAATTTTGAAATTTCTGTTCATTTGTTTATTACTTTCTCACACACACTAAATATTAATTTCTAATACTAAATTTACAATAATTAAAATACATAGAATATAATTTAAAGATTGCATGTTACATAGGCAGACTATGAATGAGCAAATGCTGGGGCTCAGGATTAAGGTCTACATAAATAACTGATTTCCCCTGAATTGCATAAGCAGTTTGTACCCTAGTCTGCTTTCTCAATGATAAGTAGGCCATTGTTCACTAGGGCATCTCTTAAGGGAATTCAACATTATCTCATTATCTCCATTACGATAAGTAATAAGGAAAAGCAATAAGAACTGTTGCTTATGTTGTCGAGAATTTATAGAGTGCACTCCAGTCAGGCAGTTTTTAGGGATTTGCTTGCATTTTTTGATAGTTGCCTTGCAGCCCCCAGCAACATGTAAGAAGCATGTCTCAGCAAAGAAAAGAACAGCCCCTCCTTTGTCCTCATGCTCTCTGTCTTCCCTAGAGTTTTTCTCTTCCTTATTTAGTATTCACCTCCAAATCCCCACCCTCAACCCCCCTGATTGATTCAATGAGCTGACTTGGAACTCTAGTTAAAATCCTTTGTGGGTCATCGAAACTCGCCCCAGTCCTGCAAGGGGAACAGAAGCATTTGGCGGTTTTTTGATTCAACACCCTGGGAGTCACAACCTACCATTACATTCTCCTCATCCTTGAAGAGGGCTCCCTATACAGACATAAAAATAGAATTCAGGAAAGAAGCCCCTGGAGACGTGTTGGCAGGCAGAATTACAGCCAGCTACACAGTGTGATTGATTGCAAAGGTTATGCCCGACCTATGGAGAAGTATAAAGGCCAGATCATCGGATTTACAAAGTCTCTTGAGGATGAGAATTTTAGTCAATAATATCAGCACTTCTGGGAGTTAGAAAACGCCTCGCAACCATTAAAACCAAGAAGATCATAGATAGGAAGATTCCCTACCTCACTCACTTGGGACACAGAGAACTAGAAAGATAATGCTGAAGATTGAGATAAATGTGGGAGAGGGGAAGAATGCACATGGACACTCTCACTAAAAATCTCAGGGTGACTGATCTATTTGGAATATTTTAAAATGTTGTTTACATCAATCATAGTGTTCAGAAATCACAGCATCAACTCTTATTGTAGGTCACCACTCAACAACAGTAGCTTAATTATACTACTCACCATGTCCAACTAAAAGAAACTACAAACTACAAACAAAACTACAAATAGTTCATTGTGGTTTTATAGCCAGATCTACTTAAGGCCTTTAGTTATAAAGTTTGTTAGCTGTTATATTTTCTCAGAGCTTCCAAGCAAGTACATAAAGTGCAATGTGTCTTTAAATGGACACAAAGTATACAGTAAATATTGCTGGCACTTTTCTCTGCATGTAAATTGTACATTAAAAAATTGTTGTTCAAAAATGAAGTCACGCCTCGCGGATTGAAGAGACTCTAGCTACAGCTTGTGGCTGGAAAGGGAGACGGAGGCCGCAGCTCAGGGAAAGTGAGGCTGCAGTAGTGGTGATAGGAAGATGTCGGGCGAAGAGGAGCATCAGGAGCAAACTATGGCCGAAGACCTGGTCATGACCAAGTATAAGATGGGGGGCGACATCGCCAACCGGGTACTTCGCCTTTGGTGGATGCTTCCAGCTCAGGTGTGTCTGTACTGAGCCTGTATGAGAAAGGTGATGCCATGATTATGGAAGAAACAGGGAAAATCTTCAAGAAAGAAAAGGAAATGAAGAAAGGTATTGTCTTTTCTACCAGCATTTCGGTAAATAACTGTGTATGTCACTTCTCCCCTTTGAAGAGTGACCAGGACTATATACTCAAGGAAGGTGACTTGGTAAAAATTGACCTTGGGGTCTATGTGGATGGCTTCATTGCTAATGTGGCTCATACTTTTGTAATTGGTGTAGCTCAGGGGACCCAGGTAACAGGGTGGAAAGCAGATGTCATTAAGGCGGCCCTTCTTTGTGCAGAAGCTGCCTTACAACTGGTCAAGCCTGGAAACCAGAACACACAAGTTACAGAAGCCCAGAACAAAGTTGCTCACTCACTCGTTTAACTGCACACCAATAGAAGGAATGCTGTCACACCAGCTGAAGCAGCACGTGATTGATGGAGAGAAAACCATTATCCAGAACCCGACAGACCAGCAGAAGAAGGACCATGAAAAGGCTGAAGTTTATGCTGTAGATGTCCTCGTTAGCTCAGGAGAAGGCAAGGCCAAAGATGTAGGACAGAGAACCACCATTTACAAACGAGACCCCTCTAAACAATACGGCCTGAAAATGAAAACTTAACGTGTCTTTTTCAGTGAGATGGAGAGGCGTTTTGATGCCATGCCATTAACTTTAAGAGCATTTGAAGATAAGAAGAAGGCTCGAATGGAATATACTATGTGGTTCTATTCATACAGTGTGCCAAGCATGAGTTACTACAGCCATTTAATGTTCTCTATGAGAAGGAGGGTGAATTTGTTGCCCAGTTTAAATTTAGTCCTACTCATGCCCAATGGCCCTATGCAGATAACCAGTGGTCCCTTTGAGCCTGACCTGTACAAGTCTGAGATGGAAGTCCAGGATGCAGAGTTAAAGGCTCTTCTCCAAATTTCTGCAAGTCGAAAAACCCAGAAAAAGAAGAAAAAGAAGGCCTCCAAGACTGCAGAAAATGCCACCAGTGGAGAAACATTAGAAGAGAATGAAGCTGGGGATTGAGGTGGGTTCCATATCCCCGGCTTGTCATTCCTGCCTCATCCCCTTCCCACCATACCCCAGGCAGGCTCTGTGAAGTGCAGCAGTCCTCTCCACCCAAGACCACAGCAGAGCAGGGTTAGGGTTAAAAAAAAATGAAGTCATTGCCACATAGGCCAGCTACAAAGTGATTACACGAAAACAATGAAGGCTTAATTTAGAACTGACCTGATTTTAATCCATTTAAATATATAAGCATTGAGAGAGTATAAACAAGCAACCAATGAAACAATGAAAATATCTCCCAAAAACATTCAACATAAAACTCTCCAAGGCTTAAACAGTTGCTAATATGAAACATCAAATTAAAATGAAGTAAGACAAAGCAATGTGATCAGTCCAAACACTCACAACACCACTGAGATGTGAGGTTGTGAGGAGTTATGCTTCTACACAACACTCTCTAAAGTCTTTATGATATATTCAAAATAACACATTTGAACTTCATGGCTAGTTTATTTCTTGCATCAACAAGGTTAAAACCATCCCGAGTTTATTTGAATATATGCATCCTATTTTATATAAACTATAAAGAAGTATGTGAAACCAAAATATTTGCTTCCTTTCCCAAATGAAATGTTACGCTGTTAGAAGAAATTACAATAAAAAGTCAGTGTTTTCCATTTTATGAAGTAGAATGCTCATATAGTTAATGTTCGCACATTTTTCTGCCCTGAATAATAAATATCTGGTTTTTCTGTAAATCCTAGTTTTAACATTCAAGGCAAGGTCAAGATTTCTACCATGTCACACCCTTAAGTCTCATCTCATCCAAAAAAAAATGCATATTTCTTCCAAAGCATCATGATTTTTCTTCGTGCTTCACTCTAGTAAAGTCTCTGGTAAAAAATAAACCTTAAGTTATTATTCTGATCAGAACCTTTTTTGGACTTCCTATAGGAGTCATGATAAAATCTAAGATGTTTGTAGGCTGCAGCAAGACCCTACATAACCTGGCCATTGTCTACTTCTGTGATCTCACCTCTAATGATTCTTGCTACTGTGTTCACTTTGCTTACAAAACCACAGATCTTTTTAGTTTTCCTCAATTAAATAACCTAAGCAACTTCCTATCTTGGGGGCTTTGCACATTTTATTCTTTTATCATAACATCTATTTCTAAAGAGTTTGAGATATGTCTTGTCTCACACAATTCATCAATATAAACTGTGCAGTTTAATATTTTATAGTATATCCAAGGAGTTGTGAAGCTATCAAAACTGTAATTTAAAGGCTTCATCCTTCCACAAATGTCACTTCTCATTTGATCTCATACCCTCTTCTAGCTCTACACTATGTAACTCAACTGTTTATCACTATAAACAGGGACTATTGTATGAATAGAACCACATAATATATAGTCCAGTTACCGGTTTCTATATCATAACACAATTTTGTCAAGATTTAGTTGTGCTTAAATACTTTTCTTTATAAATGTGTTATCATGACTTGTTATCAGGTTATTAGTTGATGGATATTTAAGGCATGTTGACTTTTGCATAATTATGAGTAATTCTGCTGTGAAGGTACATGTGTAAGTTTCCATGTGGAAATATAGCTGTTATTTTTATCAGTTATATACCAAGGCACAGAATTCCTGAGCAATGTAGAAACTACCTTTTGAACACTTAAAAGAACAGTAAGACTGTTTCACAAAATGACTGTGTCACTCAACATTTCTACAAAATGCAAAATTAAATGAAGAAGAGAAACGATGGCAAATCTAGGCAAGACTATGAAGAAACTAAAATTCTCATTCATTGCTAATGAGAGTGTAAAATAGTATAACTAGTTTGTGAAATACCTGAGACTTTCTCATAGAGTCAAATATATCCTTACATCTATAACTCAATAATTGCTCTTATAGTCATTTGTCTATGCAGAAGGAACACACATGCACACACATACACACAAATGTGAATGCACATACATGCATGGAGAAAAAGAGTTATGCTTAAAATTTATTTTAAACAACCTAATTTGTGATAACTTAAAACCATAAACAGTGCCCAACCAGGAATAAGAATATGGAGTAAGATATAGCCTATGTTATTATCCAGAGAAAGGCTTGCTTTATATTGCATACTGTTACAGAGTACCAAGAATAAACCCTTAAAGCCTGAAAATAGTTGACAGCTACAATACTACATGCAGTTTGACACTGTGTAAAGGTCTATAACATGCAAAATTGATCTAATCTGATATTGTAATAGTAATGTTAACTGGAAAGAGACATAGGAATCTTTCTTCAATAAGAAAAGTATATGTTAATTTGATAGAATATATGCTACCATGTATAGTCATTTGTGAAAACACACCAAAGTGTATATTTAAAGTATAACAATTTTACTAAAAATAAGTAAAAAAGACATAAAATAATGATGTGCACATGAATAAGTCATGGTTCAAGAATTACAGATATTACCAATAAGGGTCAATGATGTTAGGACACTATATACAGTATTTGACATCCTGATAAACTAGATCATAGGAAATCATTAAATATCTACAGCTCAAAACTTTTTGGAAAGTATGAAAAAATGACATGACAGTGTTCCTTTGAGATTTCCCAAGGCTCTTCTTTCATTTATCACTCTGTAACATCAGCTAAAATATGTTCAAATATGATTAATGGGAATCTAAAAAGGAAAGTAAAGAAAATGATTCTTTTGAACATTTGTTTGTCTATCAATAATTAAGGATGGGTTTTTTTGTTTGTTTTTTTGGTTTGGTTTGGTTTGGTTTTTGGTTTTTGTGGTTGTTTTTTTTTAAATGTTTTTCTCCTGGATTTCAGCAAAGCACCTGAAATAGAAAGTGTTGAAAAAATGCTCTGTAGCGGGAAATCAGGAACTATATATGTGAACGATCGCGTCATAGGACTGGAGACGAGCGGGGCGTGGTTAACTGGAAAGGATTCCAGAAGTAGACCTTCAAGGGAGAGGACCAGGACAGGAAGTCGTCATTCTCTCGCGAGAGTTCCCGACCGGGTGCGCAGTTCGGCCCAGCTGCGCGGGAGTTCGGACGTACGGTGTGGGGATGAGGAATTTTCCTAAGAAAGGCTCCGGAGCGCTGCAACCTTATCCTTTCATTTTCTCTTAAAACCGGCTCTGTTTTGTAAGTGATTTTCACAAAATAAACCCCATTCAAAACATATCTCACGGCGGGTTTTTACCGTGATAATGCTCACAGAATCTTTTTGCAGTAGCCAGAAGCTACTGAAGAGCATCACTGAGAATGAAACACTGGGTACTCAGTCCTAAGTGAGATATCTAGACCAACTCTTTCCAAGGCTCTGAGAGCATCAAAGGAGAGGTGGCAGCATGCATGCAAACAGCTGGAGGATAGAAAAGAGTGGCAGGAAGTACTGCTTCTGGACATGACAAAACTACAATTTTCATGAACCCAGAAGCTGTGGTTACAAAATAGACTGTAAAAAGGCAAGTGAGCCAAAATTCTGCATAGCTGTGCAGAATTATTTTCATGTCAATGATTATTGAAAAAGAATCACAAATGGGGGTAGATGTTTGGGTAATGTATCCTAATTAGGTACTAAAACTTCAATAATTGGAGATTTTTACTAAGAAAATGAGTGAATGAGTGAAGAAATAAACATCTTGACAATTAAACTTGCTGTTAATACTAAAGCAGTAAGTGGTGAAGACTACCAAACTTAGTGGAAAAACAGCACACACTATTACTCTCGTATATACCCATTTGTTTTCAGTGTAGAATGCTATTTATTGCAGATTTCAGACAGCCATACGTAGTCACTGATGGAGAGCTGAGAATATTACTATTATAAACATAAAGAATAGTTGACCTTCTTTCAAGAGACTTCTTCAGTAGATTCCTATTAGTCTAGTGTTTCATTAATAAAGTTGAAGAACAGCTCTCCCCTCTAATGTATCTTCAGAAATTTACCAAAGATGGACTCATTGTACTGCACTAGAATCTAGGTATGTCATCATGTCTCTTAAGGGAGAATGGAAACAAACAATGAACAACAACAGATAGCAAATTCTGACAAAGATTCATGAGAACTTCCACAAAGCATTCTGAGTCATACAAGCCAGACTGCTTCTCATTTAGAGTGAAGCACAGATCTTAAACAAATGCAACAAGGAGATGGTAAGAGAAACTGTAAAACACTGTGCCAGATGAGATTGGGGGCTATACAAGTTTAGCATGATAAACTTGTTAGTGTCTATGGGAACACATTGATATTAAGACTGCATCTCCACAGAAACCTCTGTAGCCCATGAATGTCTACTTTAAAATGGGACTAGTAAAAGACTCAGCTTTGTCAGGGAGTTGTGTTCCTAGAAATAAAAGGACAAATATAAAGTTAGAGGACCCACAACTGGGACATAGAATACTTCCAGCTATGAGATTTAGCCAGAATCATTCCCTAAGGAGGGGATCAGGTAGCCTTGTAGGCTACTCTGGCAAGTACTCTGTTCAATCTTCTGAGCCTTGGCATTCTAACTATGACAAATGTTTTTATCTCTCAAACGTGAGATGAAAATAAAAGCAAAACACAAAAAGTAGTGTCAATTTTTATTTATATATAGAAAACTCAACTTATTTATTATTGAACATAAAGATTAAGTGTGAAATAAAAAAACTAAAGTATTTCAAATGAAAGAGTAAGGGTTCACACTAGTTTTAAAGCTCATGGTTTTTCCATTATACATTCCCGACATGCTGAGATGGATCTGTAGGACTATGGCAACTGGAAGAGCAGCAACACTCTTCAGCTGATTTCTTTGGAGCAATGACTAAATGAGAAAATAATGGTCTTTCATGGCAATTGACAAAACAAATTCTTCAGTCTCCACCTCAGAATCTACAAATGGCTAATAGGACATGAATATAAATATATTTAATCACAGAACTTGTTATTGCTGATTGATCACTATCTGTAAACTATTTCTCAATTTTTTTGGTTAATTCCTTTTCAGTAAATAGTTATTTAATTCTAAGAAAATTCTTCATAATTTCAGAAAATGTGACTATTCTAAGCACAATTAAAGATGAGATGGAAGCTGTCTGACATATTGCACCTGGGAGTTACCATCTCAACTTTTCATAAAATGAGCATAGTACTATTTAATGAAATGTGAGGTCCTATGTCATAATGACAATGAGAAGCCCTCACTATGGCCTAAGTCTCAGTAAGAATATATAGCAAAGACCATTAGCAGACGAAAGATTTGACCATATCATTTTCAAGTTCTTTGCTAACAACTTTTGTCCGTTCATCTTCAATACACACAATATTTTTTTTCATGAATGGGCCTTTTAGAATGTATCATAGAGTACTAGAGTTCTATGTACACAACATGCAATAGTATATTAAGTATAAATGGGGGAGAGAGTTTCTTAATTTTTTACAAGTAGAGACAAAAACAATACCTCAAAGGCTGAAACCTTAGTCAAAGCAAAAATAAATAAATAGATAGATAGATAGATAGATAGATAGATAGATAGATAGATAGATGATAGATAAATGAAAATAAAATAAACAAATAAATCTCTTACTGTTGTCTCTCCTGTAACAAATGAACATAATAAATCTTTCCTATTACTCAAATATCAGAACTATTTTCTAATTATGGTACATAAAACATGACCTACAAAACCCTCTCAAAAGGTTTAAAAAGTTTTGATAAACTGAAGGAAGTAAGGAATTACTTCTATCTGCTGACTTATTACTATTTCTGAATTAGACAGAAGGGTATTAGATGCCTTTGGTATAAACTCAGTAGTTGTATGTTAAGTAAATCAGTGTAAACCCATATTCAATTTGATGAAGACACAAAAGGTTTGAAAAATCATCAATAGAATTACACAGACTTATGGTAAGATTATATGATGGCCTTAAATAGGTTGTTCCATCTTTTTCATAGTATTAAATCAACAAGTCTTTTTACTTTAATACAATCATATCACTCTGTTTAACTGCTAGGTTTGGTTTTAGTTTCATCTGTTAAGTTAATGCCTGATGTTTCCCTTTGGGCTTTAACACCAAGCCTCATTGAAAAATGTATGAAGTTACATAATATATTTAAACCAGTGACAATTGAAGTATTATAAGTAGTTAATGACTGTTAAAGAGGAAGGTTTGTAAGTTCGAAAATAGATGCAATAAGTACAGATGAGACATAAAAAGCACCTCAAATCTGTGTTTTCAACACCTTTACTTGTAACTCTAGAAGAAAGTTAAGGTCACATCACTGACAGGGATGTGAGAACCAGAAATAAATGGAAGTTGCTGTATACAAAAAAATAAAAGACACAAGAAACAAAATCAGAAAGGACTTTTTCCAATGTGCAAAGATAGGTGTTAATAGAAGTTTATGGGCTTTGGCATAGTTTACTACTTTTTTAACTCACCTTTTATAAGTTAATATTTTTATGCCTTTATTTCCTAATATGTTAATAATATCTACCTTGCAAGACTATCATTTCTCCTTTTTTTACCTTATGTATCTTTTTAATCCCCTATTTTCTCAGCAATAAAAGAGAAATAGTGACACTATTATTTTACAGAAAAGCTTAAATCAAAAAAAATATGGGAAGCCCAAGACCTTTCAAGGAAAAGAATCTCTGTCTGATCCTAAATACATGGTTCAAACATTGTGCTGAAGCTTTCTCAAGCTGGACACAGCATTCTGGAAAATTATAGACATCACCTTGATTATATGAATTTTTAAATACAGAAAACAAAATTATAGCTTGTTCCATTATTGATTTAGTCACATTTCAGAAAGAAATTTGAGACAAAACAAGCAACAATCTTATTGAGCCTAAAATTAGTCAATGTTTTTCTTCAATGCCTAATCTTTTCCACTGGGTTATAAACTTCTAGAAAAAGCACCCACACTTTTTTATGGACTGAACAACAACAGTAGAGATGGATTTTAAAAGACAAAGTTTATGTTCTACAACTGAAAGTTATGAACCTATGGAGTCAAACCACCAAAGAAAAAATGTTAAGAAAGTAGATTGTATCTGAACTTAACATGTACATAATTTTTCTTTCATTATTCCTTTACAGTATAATGGATACTTTTACAACATTTTCTTTGTATTTGCTGATTATTTAACACATATAGAAAGCTATGGAGAGGCTATATCCAAAGGATATGCCATTTTATAGAAGATTCTTGAGCCATGGTTGATTTTGATATCTTAGTGGGGTACTAGATACCCAAGGATGACTATAGTTTCCAAATGAATGAGTAGAGCTTTTTGTGGGGGAGGATTTTTGTTTGTTTGGTTGGTTTTTTTTTTTTGTTGTTGTTGTTGTTTTTTAATCTTTTGTGTTCCGTGTCTTTTCTATTCTGTACAGAAATGAACTACTGTTTCCCCCCTTTGGCTATTGTAATTATTCATTTATCTATTCATGTAACCACTTTATTTATGTAATAAATTGTAAAATGTTTACAAGAAATTTAGATAAAATGGTTGCTAAGCAACTATTTATTAGCCAGACAATAAGTAGTCCCTCTTCAGGACTTTGAGATTTACTAAAGTATTTTTCAAAATGCATATACAAAAGCATGGTATAATAAGGAGGGTTACCACTCACTGAGTTCACCTACAATCAGGCTTGGGCCAGTCACATTTCTGATTAGTCCTACTTTGCTTTTACATGTCAAAGGAAATGATTTTCTATTCAATCCAGCTAATGCTTTCTGCCTAAGAGTGGAACTACTTAGAAGTATTCTTTGTTCTACCTCTTGTGATAAGTTAAAAAGAAATTTGGAGATGTGTTTAACTTTACTAGTTATAACATTATGTGTGTGTGTGTGTGTGTGTGTGTGTGTGTGTGTCACACTCATCTCATGCATAATAGTCAAAGGTTTTTGCAACACTGAGCTACATTCCTAACTCTCTTTATATTTTTTTGAGATAAGATCTCACTAAGTTCCTCAGGTTGGTCTTAAACTTACTTAAAGCCCATCAAGTATTTGGTAAGATCCCTGAATGAACAATAGTAATGAAAGAACTTTCAGTAGCCAAATATCAATGTTATTGGCACAAGATTCTATAACTATGTTCATTTACTCATTGTTAAAGACCCTGAATGCCCAGAATTAATTCTCTATTTTACTCTACTTTCTAAACTAAACATATAATATTAATCTTAAGACCATGAAAACATATAAAAATTAACAAATCTCCTTGACCACATTTGATTTAACACAAAGACTAAAGTCGTTGATATTAAATTTGTCCTAAAGATGTTCTAGAAGCCTAGAACTCTGGGAAGGCTTTTGCAGATATCCAGAGCTACGTGTCTGAGATTTGTAAAACACTTTCAAGGAATTGTTTTTAAAGACTCGTTGATTGTATTCATGTTTATTGTTTTGTGAATTCTTGACACCAGTCACATAAAATGTCACAGTTGCTATTTAGTCCTTTATGAAAGTAAGATAATAATAAATCTATAGGACAAACACAGATAAGAATTTATTTGTCTTAGGCTGTTGGAGAAATTGTTCCAGTACTACTGCCAAGGATGACAAAAATGTTTCCTCTGAAAAGTACAGTAAAATAACCATTTTCCTCTTTAATGAGCCAGAAGATATATAAAAATAGCTGAGCTCTTGAGATCTCCAGAAAGTTCAGATCTTAGAGACGGAAAAATTTGCATCTCAAAAAAGTGCACTATTTTCTAAGACTTGGTTCTAATAAAGATTTAATATCTGACATAATCTCTTATTAATTTAAAACTACATGTTTATTTCAAAGTATTTATTAAGGACTTTAATCAAAATTCAGACACAGGAAATGGAAGATAAATACTGTCTGGACATTACACCATAGTGGCTTGCCGATCCATCAGTATACCATAGATGAAAGGTGGTTTCACATGATGTACTTGAGAAAGATATCACTAATAAAATTGTAGTCATTCACCTATTCAAAAAATATTTTTTGAAAATGTACATATTTTACACATTTTTCTAAGAACTAGAAATGTAATAGGAGAGACAAATAGATTCATACATACACAGCTGCTTTCAGGCTGTTTCTGGTGTAATGAAAGAACCAATAATTCAGGAGTTAGGATATTTTGAGGTTACTGTGAAGAACAGACAAAATGAAAGAGCAACTAATTGACAGAGTTCAGTGTTTCCTGGACTGAAGTATTGATTACAAAGGGGGATGGGGAATAGCAACCCATCAGTTCTGTGGAACACTGAGAACCCAGATACTTCAGAACCTCATGATTAAGCAAATTTTTTTTTTTTAGAAAAGGAATAATTGCATTAGTAGACAGAATAACCTTTATGAGCCTCTGGAAAACTGTATTGTCTTTAAAGATAATATGAATAATCAAATGCACCAGAATGTCACCTAGTCTTGGCACTTCAGGGAGACTACCTTATATAGAAGACAGAAAATTGAATGGTTACTACCAAGCAAAAAGCAATTATATCATGGGACTATAATTTAAAACAGTGACAATGAGGAAAGAATAAGATAAATGTTCATATATGTATATAGATGTACGTGTGTATGTATGAATATCAAGGAAGTCAATTAATATTATTTGATCCTCAGTTGAATATGATAAATAAGAAGATAAGGAGAGATTCAGGTTGGAACTTGGGTTTCTGACTGAGACACTCATTAATACATAGACTATAATAACAAGGAAAAGAAATAGACTACCGATTTCTGTTGCATTTGGGTTATGAGTGTCTGAAATATTCAAAAGAAGATGTTTTGTAGTAGGCACTAGATTACAAGTGAGAATACTAGTTAACAATAATAATGGTAACAGTGAATAGGAAAATTTATTTGTAATAAGAAAATATCACAACTATTATATATTTATTTAAACATTAAATACAATTGTTGGATTTATCTAACCTAAAAGTTTATGGTAAGCTGACACAGAAACAAGCTAAGATTCTAAGGTTACACAGACAACAAATGCCATGAGGTTGGTGGTAGCAGCACCAGAGCAGCAGACTTGCTGGGAGCACAGCTGAGTGGTGACAGGTCAGACAGTGACCTCTGCTCCTGGTCCACAGTCCACCCAGACCACAGCTGATATAGTGGCTGCACAGGAACAGCTGGGTCTCTGGGTGCACAGCTGAGAGGTGACTTCCATTCCAGGAACACAGTTTCCCCAGACCACAACTAGTGGCATAGCACTATGACCTCACAATAAGTGTTGAGCCTCTGAACATTGAACACACAGCTAATTAACAGCCATCAGATCAACAACACACTAAGAGCTGACTAAGAACTAACCAAGAGTGAATTGAGGAAACAATGGGTAGACTCCCATACAAGAATACACATAATAATACAAATATCAACAAGACATGACCAGAAAAAGTAAGTAGTTCTATAACTAGCTTCAAGACCTGAACATAACAACAAAGAGGGAACAGAAAGAAATAACCTTAAAAATAGCTTTATGAAAATGATCTAAGTCTTAAAAGAGGATATAAAAAATTCCTTTAAAGAAATAGAAGAAAATATAAACAGAAAATTAAAAGAGATAAACAAATCCCTAAAAGAAAATAAAGAAAACCAAGAAAGAGAAAACAAACAAGTGAAAGAAACTTTATAGAGATCAAAATTTGAAATAGAAGCAATAAAAAAGGCACAAACCAAGACAAATGTGGAAATACAAAATTCGAAATAAATACTGAGAACACAGAACCAACAGAAACCAAGAGATAGAAGGGAGAATCTCTGCAGTAGAAGTCTCAATAGTGGTAATAGATACATCAGTTAAAGAAAACACTAAAAGCAAAAGTCATAACACAAACTATCCAAGAAATTTGGGACACCATGAAAAGGCCAAACCTGAGAATAATTGGAATTGAAGAAGGAAAACAACACCAGCTCAAAGGCACAGAAAATATATTCAACAAAATCATAGAAGAAAACTTCCCAACCTAAAGAATGCCTATAAAGAAACAGGAAGCCTACAGAACATCAAATAGACTAACCCTCCCAAAAAATTCTGCTTGCCATGTAATAATCAAGCCACTAAACATAGAGAACAAAGACAAAATACTGAAAGCTGCAAAGGAAAAAGGCCAAATCACCTATAAAGGCAGAAACATTAGAATAACATCCAAATATTCAATGGAAACAATGAAATCAAGAAGGTCCTGGTCAGACATTAAAAGTCCATGGATGCCAACCTAGACTACTGTACTCAACAAAACTATCAATTAACATAGATAGAGTAAACAAGATATTTTATGACAAAACCTGATTTCATCATTACCTAACCACAAATCCAGCCCTACAAAAAGGCCTAGAGGGAAAACTCCAACCTAAGGAAACCAGAAACACCCATATAAATACAAACAATTAATTGTTAAGACCACAAAGGAAACCCTCTCAAAAAAAAAATACAAGCTACTAACAGAAATGACAGGATATATCAATCATTGGTCATTAATATCCTTTAATATCAATGGACTCAGTTCACCTATAAAAAGACATATCCTAGCATGATGAACACAAAACAGAAACCATCTTTCTGATACATACCAGAAACACATCTCAACTTCAAAGACAGATACAGGCTCAGAGTAAAGGGTTGGGGAAAACCTTTCCAAACAAAGGGCCCCAGGAAACAAGCTGATGTAACTATTCTAATATATAACAAAACAGACTTTAAACTAAAATCAATGAAAAGAGACCAGGATGGACACTACTAATACATCTCAGAAAAAAAACACCAAGACAAAATTTCATTCCTGAATATCTATACCCTTAACTAAAGGGCACCTACATATATAAAAGAAACACAACTAAAGTGTAAACCTCAAATCAAACCTAACACACTAGTAGTTGGAGTCTTAAATATCCCACTTTCATTCTTGGATAAGTCAACCAGACAGAAACTCAACAAAGAAATAAGGGATCTAGCAGAAGTTATGACCCAAATGGACTTAGTAGATATATACTGAACCCTCCACCCAAACAAAAAGGAATATAAATATTTCTCAGCACTCCGTGGAACTTTTTCTAAAATTGACCACATAGTAGGTCATAAAACAAATATCAACAGGTACAAAAAAAATGAGTCTAACTCCTTTTACCATATCAGATGACCATGGTCTAAAGTTAGAGTTCAACAACACCAAAAATCACAGAAAGCATACCAACTCATGAAAACTAAGCATCACACAACTGAACCACCTTTGGGTCAAGAAAGAAATTAAAAAAGAAACCAAAGACTTCCTGGAATTTAATGAAAATTATTTCACGACATACCCAAACTTATGGGACACAATAAAGACAGTATTAAGAGGAAAATTCATAGCACTAAATGTTCACATGAAAAGACTAGAGAAATCCCACACAAGAGAACTATCAGCACAGCTGAAAGACTTAGAACAATTAGGAGCAAACTCACCTAGGAGTAGACAACAAGAAATAATCAAATAGAGCTGAAATCAGTACAATTGAATCATAAAGAATAATACAAAGAATCAATGAATCAAAGAGTTGGTTATTTGAGAAAGTCAACAAGATAGATAAACCCTATCCAAACTAACCAAAAAGCAGAGAGAGAGAGAGAGAGAGAGAGAGAGAGAGAGAGAGAGAGAGAGAGAGAGAGAATCCAAATTAGCAAAATCAGAAATGAAAAGTGGGACATAACAACAGACTCCCAGGAAATCCAGAGAATTATCAGGTCATAGGTTGAAAATCCATACTCCACAAAAGTAGAAAACCTAGAAGAAATGGACAACACTCTGGACATGTACAATTTGCCAAAATTAAATCAAGATCAGATTGAAGACCGAAACAGACCCATAACACCAAAGAAAATTGAAACTCACATTAAAGTCTCCCAAATATCTGATATACCTGGACTGGCACCTTGGATCCTACTTCCTCTAGAGGAACAACTGACTCAGTCTTGATGTTGTGGGGAGGAAAATGGATCTGCCAGGAGTAGATGCTGAACCAAGCCATATTGGGACATTGGGGACCCCTACCATTGCAGGGGAGGAATGGGAAGATGTGGAGAAGAGAATGTGACTGGAGGAGGTGGGAGGGGCATACATAGATAGAAATTGTGACTTTATTCATAATAATAAAAAAAGACATAAAAAAGTTTCCCGAATTAAAAAAAAGCCCAGGCCCAGATAGTTTCAGTGCAGAATTCTAACAGACATTCAAAAAAGAGCTAATATCAATACTCCTCAAACTGTTCCATACAGTAGAAACTAAAGGAATATTGCCAAACTCTTTTTATCAGGCCACAATAACCTTGATACCCAAGCCACTCAAAGACAAAACAAAGAAAGAGAATTACAGAACAATTTTCCCTCATGAACATTGATGCAAAAATACTCAACAAAATTTTGGCAAACCGATTATAACATCATATTAAAAAAGTCATTCACCATGATCAAGTAGGCTTCATCCCAGAAATGCAGGGAAGGTTCAACATATGGAACACTGTAAATGTCATCCATCATATAAACAAATTAAAGAAACAAACCACATGATTACCTCACAAGATGCTGAAAAAGCCTTTGAAAAATAGCCAACACTCCTTCATTATAAAAGTCTTGGAGAGATCAGGAATACAGGGAAAATATCTAAATATAATAAAGGCAATTCATAAAAAGCCAACATCAACTTCAAACTAAATGAAGAAAAACTCAAAGTAGTCCCGCTAAAATCAGGAACTTGACTAGGCTGTCCCCTCTCCCCTTATCTATTGAACATAGTTCTCAAAGTTTTAGCTAAAGCAATAAAACAACAAAAGGAAATTAAGGAAATACAAATTAGTAAAGAATAAGTGAAACTATCTCTATTTGCAGATGATATGATTGTACACATAAGTGACCCACAAAATTCTACCAAGGAACTTCTACAGCTGATAAACACCTTCCGCAATGTAGCAGGATACAAGATTAACTCAAAGAAATCAGTAGCCCTCCTATACACTAAAGATAAAAGGGATGAAAAAGAAATAAGGGAAACATCACCCTTTATAATAGCTGTAAATACCATTAAATACCTTGGAATAACTATAATCAAAGAAGTAACAGATTTGTTTGACAGAAGTTTAAAGCACTGAAGAAAAAAACTGAAGAGAATAACAGAAAATGGAAAGCTCTCCCGTGTTGCTGGATAGGTAGGATAAACATAGTGAAAAATGGCAATCTTACCAAAAGCAATCTATAGACTCAATGCACTTCCTATCAAAATCCCAACACAATTTTTTTACAGACCTTAAAATAACAATACTCAATTTTATTTGAAATAACAGGAAAGCCAGGATTGCCAAAGCAATCTTGCTCAACAAAAGAACCTCAGGAGGCATCACCATCTCTGACTTCAAATTATACTATAGAGCTCCAGTAATAAAAACAGCTTGCTACTGGCATAAAGACAGACTTGTGAATCAATGGAATTGAACTGAAGACCCAGACATTAGCCCACATACCTATGAACATCTTATTTTTAACAAAGAGGCCAAAAATGTTCAATGGAAAAAAGATAGTATCTTCAACAAATGATGTTGCCCTAACTGTGTGTAGAAAAATGCAAATAAATCCAAACCTATCACCCTGCACAAAACTCAAATCCAAGTGGATCAAAGACCTCAACATAAACCCAGCTACACTAAACTTGATAGACAAGAAAATGGGAAATACCCTCCAATGCATTGGCATACACAAGCACTTCCTGAACCAGTAGCACAGACACTAAGAACAACAATCAATAAGTCGGACCTCCTGAAACTGAGAAGCTTCTGTAAGGCCAAGGACACAGTTAATAATACAAAATGACAGCCTACAAAATGGGAGAAGATTTTTACCAACCCTCTAATGACAGAGGATTGATCTCTAAAATATATAGAGAACTCAAGAAACTAGAGCCCAAAACCCTGAATAATCCAGTTAAAAAATTGGGTTCAGAACTAAAAAGAGAATTCTCAGCAGAAGAATTACAAATGACTGAATGGCACTTGAAAAAGGACTCAACATCTTTAGCCATCAGAGAAATTCAAATCAAAGCAACTTGGAGATACTACCTTACACCTGTCAGAATGGTCAAGATTAAAAACACAGATGACAGCCTATGCTGGAGAAGATGCAGAGGGAGGGGAACATTCCTCCATTGTTGGTAGGAGTGTAAACTTGTTCAGTCACTCTGGAATGCAGTATGGCAGTTTCTCAGAAAACTGGGAATCAATCTCCGCAATGAGCCAGCGGTACAACTTTTAGGTATACTCTAAAGATGCATATTTGCACTCGAAAAGCATTAGCTCAACTATGTTCATAGCAGCATTATTTGTAATAGCAAGAACCTGGAAGCAACCTAGATGCCCCTCAACTGAAGACTGGGTTAAAAAATTGTGGTGCATCTACACAATGGAGTAAGAAAAAACTCAGCAGTAAGAAAAAAATGATACCCTAAAATTTGCAGGCAAATTGACGGATTTGGAGAATATCCTCATGAGGGAAGTATTACAAACCCAGAAAAAGAAGCAGGGGATATATTCACTCATTAGTGGACTTTACAAAAAAAAGAAAGAAAAAAGATGTCATTGTATACAAGAGCTCAAGGCTAGAACATAGTTAAATAACACAGTGCTTCACTTCTGCATTGATGACATCTGTCAGGGGTGTAGTTAAGGAAGGTCTCATTTTGTTTATGAGTCTAGCCACAGGGATTTTAATTATGCCCCAGTAGATAAATGAACAACATGAATGGGCTTTTTTGTAAATGGGGAAATCATAAGAGTGAATATGAAACTGAAAAGATTAATAACTGAGTTTGATGAGGTGTATGATACAAAATCACCAAATATTAAATATAATTTAAAAAAAAGAAAAATTAATGGCATGAGGTTGACCAGAAAATATTTTAACTGTATATTTAGAAAACTAGTAAATGAATTGGGGAGAAATGGGGGGGGAGTAAAAGAGACAAGTGTTCATTAAGAGACTGATATGTTGTGATTACATCAATCTTGGATTTCATTGGTTGGTTTTTGAAATTTATTTCTTTTAAAACAATCTAATATTCACAGAAAAATTGTACTGTATTATAAATTGCCCTACACACCAGCCCCTTAAATCATTAATACCAGAAAACAACAACAAACCCTCCAACTGCCAAACAATTGCCTACCACATCCCCCAAACAAAGACATTCTCTTATCTAACTACAGAATACCTGTCAGAGTCAGGAAAGCTGCAAGGGCAGAACATGCCTTCTGATTTTAAAGACCTATTTAACTTTTAGCAAATGTCCCAATAATGTCATTTAGGCAAACATTCACTCCAGGATCTCAAGCATTTAGTTGTCAGCTCTCTTTAGTCATCTTTAATCTGAAACAATTTGTCTTCTTTTGGTTTTCAAGGAACTGACACTGTTGAAGATGACAGGCTAGATGCTCTGTAGAATGTTCCTCAGTTTAAGTTTGTCTGCTGTTTCCTCATGATTGCATTCAGGCTATGCATCCTAGGCAGAAAGATTCAGAATCGTGACATGTTCCTCTCATTTCACCTGCCAGGTAGTATGTAATTTCAATTTTTCTCATCACTGGTGATATTAACTTCAATTTATTTAAGACGCTGTCTACAGAATTTAAGTACCTTGATGATTTCTTCCTTCCTTTCTTTCTTCCTTCATTCCTTCCTTTCTTTCTTCCTTCATTCCTTTCTTTCTTTCTTTCTTTCTTTATTTTTGATCAATCAGTACATTAGTTTGCGGTATTTTAAAACTGTTTGTAACCTTCCCAGGATCAAATGTCTATTCATCTTTTAATACCTATATAAACACAAAGATTTCTATTCCATTCAGCTGACTAGGACTAGTACTGATCTTGCTTATTTTGATGTTTAGCACTATGAGCTCTTTGAAGTTGACTTCTCTATCTTTTGATGTGTGATCATATTTTTTGAGCCGTTCTTACTTCCTAAGAAAACAGAACAGCCCTGTCTTCTCTCTTTGTTCTAACCTTGCAAGTAGAGTCTGTCTAGAGAAACCCTGACTTGTAGTGAACCACATATAGAAACCATATTACTAATCTCTTTTTACTTCTATGATGCTTTGGCACTCATATCATTATTTCTTGCAACAGATCATGCCTCTTTCATGGAGAATTGATGAAGGGACATTTACCACCTACAGAGAAAATGGTTGGTGAACTCACAGGCATATAACCTTTCCTCGTGAACAATCTATCCATGCCCACACTTTCTATGTCAGTCTGAGTTGAATAAGACTTGATACTGAGCACAATTCACACTGTCTAGTCTTTTCTCTCAAGTGTTCCTCAATGTCAGGTACATTTGGCAATAATCCAATGCCTTTAACACAGGTGACTGACTTCCTTTATTACTTACATTTTGCCCTAACCTCTTGAGTAAAAAGATCCGCAAATCACCCCAAAACAAGCAGCACTGTGCAATACTTGACATTCTAAATTCATTCAGAAACAAAAAATAATTTTCTTCTCCTCTCACCCGATAAGCAAACACAAATATTTTGTGAATGCTCATCCCATCCATAAATTAAGAACATTTTATCAATAAAATGCTTATTTATTTTTAAAAATTATTAGATTTGGATCAATAATATTCTGTTTTCACAAAAACAATAGGTAAATTTTTACTTTTCGTTTAAAAAAAAGATTGGATTAAATATATTTTCCAGAGCAATGTAGTATCTTATTCTGCATTTAGAAAGATGAAACTTCTTATAATTTTAAACAAGAAGAGTATATGGCCAGTTATTCAATTAGTTAGAGTACGGTGCTATGGTAATAAAATAACTGTTAAGTGTCTTTAACCTGCTTACAATGAGGTATCTCCATGTAGAAACACTTGGTATAGAATCCACAACACTCTGGATATTAGATGTGAATGAAAGACACAATGATAGCCAATAGTGTGAATAGCAGCTGTACCTAGGCTTTTTCATGTGGGCTCTTGAGAGGTTCCTGTGAACAGTATATATCGGGAAGTGTTAGTAGTAAAGAGGACTTCACTGATGAAGTAGTAGCCTGCAGCTGTAGAGGCGAGAGAAGGGCCCAGGGATCAGACAGAATGCTTGGATATGGCCACTGGAAAAGCAGTTTTTTCCTGCACGTATAAGGAAAATGGTAATAAAGGTGGTGGCAGATGCCATAGCTACTATGGAAATGGAAAAGGAGATTAAAGTATTCTAGCTGATGGTGCTCATGTTACCATCAATAGAGTTAGAAGAGGGAGTAAATATTGAAGGCTACTAGTGAAACCTACTGGTTTGTGATATCTTTGGACTGCAGAACACATGTTAAAAATAACAGTAACTATCTATCATAGAGCCTAGAAGGTACAGTCATATAAATGAAAATGTGTGTGTATAAATGAGTGAATATATATGAGGTATACCACAATGAGCAGCAAAATATTTAAGAGAAAATATAATTATTAAAAGAGTTTTTTAATAACTTATCAAGAGCATATGGGTTAAAAAATACAGAATTGGCTGTCACACTTTTCAGAAAAAGCTGTATTCCAAGGGAAAAAGAAAGAAAATTCAACTACTGCAGATCAAACAGCCACAAGGTGGGTAATGAGAGTGTATGGGCTCCATGAGCAAGTTTTAGATGGTGGTCAGTAACAACAACATAGCACACCTATGAAGTTCCCTTATTCTGAGAGTCTGACATGATTAATTTTAACACTGTCTCAGTTATGACTCAAGCTGAAAGAGTGAGCAATATACATTACTCTCAGCTAAGATCTCCAAAAATATCCCCATAGTGTTAAGACAAGGAGAAGTATCTGAAGTTCTTGAACTTGAAAGCATATAGGATCTTTTTGGAGATTGAGATACACCACTTGCCTACCTCTGGTGAATCAGTTACATCATTTAAAGAACTATGTATTTGCTGGAAGAGATTGAAAGTTCCACCTGAAATGCTGGGATGCTCAAAAATATTATTTTTGACAGTAGTAATTATGGCTTTAGTTGTAAGCTACGTGGTCAAGTACTTCTGTCTCTTGATGCTTTTTCTTCATTTTTAAATTGATTTTCTCCACTTATCCAGAATGGAGTCAAAATTTCATCATTTCTAAGATTTAGCCAGGCTAGAGGACAATTTAGCCAATAAAAAAAAGAGACAAACACTTATACAAATGTTTCTTTCTTTTTTATTTGACAGATTATAGGATTTGAAATCATTTAGAGAATCACCAAGGAGTGTGAAGAAGACACCAACTTTTTAAGTTTCTCAACTTAATGTTTCACTCAAACAATATTTGAGAATAGGACTTTCAAGGAAATGCCTTCCTCTGCCTTCAGGACTAATGTTACATGCAGCCACTAGCTCCAGAAACATATTCTTTCTAGAGGGTTTTGTTTTGTTTTGTTTTGTTTTAATATCATTCTCAGAGTTCCAAATTCAAATCACATAAAAATACGTTTATTTAAGGGATATGCCCTGTGTCCGGGCACCAAGGAAAAACACACTTTGCAGTATCTTCAACACAAATGCATACTAAAATGAGATAAAGAACAATGCTAAGTAAACTAGCTTCTGCTACAGTACCAGAGACAAATTCTGGTGACAGAGATTCACTCCACCAGTGATATTGCTTTCTTGACCAGAGTCTACCTGAGACTGCTTGGGATTTCTGATTCTACATGAGCCACTTCCCAAAATTACCATGCTGTCCAGTGGAAAAGGAGGAAGGGGCTTTCATATTTCTTGCTCTTGTGCTAAGCAGGTTTTGTTTATTTATCAAGAGGAAGAAGAAGGAAAATGCATATCAGCCCCCCTAATTAATAATGGGTTTTAGACTAAAACCAAGTTTTATATTCCTAGCCACTGACAATGACAGCCATGTCTTAGTTCTGAAAGATGATAAAGAAAGGCAATTTCTCAAAACAGGTAGACACTACAAATAAGGCAAGAAAACAGGAAGTTTTCACTCATTCTCAAATAAATTACTTTTAATGAAGTACTAACGATAGTCGGGGCATACTTAGTCTCGGCACAAATCATGACAGTGAAAGACAGAAAAATAACACCAGAAAGACTTATTGAGGGGCACAGAAGAAGGAAGTGGCTTGAATATATGACAGAAAGATAATAGGAATTACATTTCAGGTTTTGAGGAAGAAACTTCTTTTACATAGATGTGTATTGTTGTTGGACTTGATGTTGGTCTAGTGAGGCTGCAAAGCAGCCACAGTAGTAACTAGAGCCAGTTTAAATGGTAGAAGTATTCCCTCCATCAATCTTGTATAGAATGCCAGACAAAGACCTGAAGCTCAGAAAACATACAAGAAAGAGTGGGAAGTCACATGGTATTGTCTGGTGGTGTCTGCTGGTTCAACTCAGTCCACAAGCAGATTTTTTTTGGTGACACCACACAGAGACTCATATGACATTTAAAATTGCTTTCCAGATTTTTAATTTGTTTTTTATTTATTTGTTAATCCATATTTTTTATTGTTAAAAAATTATTTTCCTTCTTGAAGTTCATGCAGGTTTGTACTCATATTCTGTAACGATAACATAGAAATCAGAAATGATATTGTCTTCAGTTTTCTGGAAACTTCTTGCTACTTAAACATACCCTTTCATACCTTTGACTTAATAATTTCTTCCTCAAAAAAGTCAGAAAATAAGAGCTGACCTTTTATTAGGTTCATCCTTTTTTAGGCACAGCCTTAAAACACTTCAGATGAGGTGAAATGCATGAACAACTGGGAAAGAGGTTAACAGAAATGTCTGTAGGAAGTGGACAGCCAACAAGACCTAGGTGTTGTTTGTGAAATGAACCAATACATAAAGCAATGAGAAATTGCATGTCACATTAGTCTCCAACTTCAATCATGTATAAAAAAGAGATTTTCAGGCATGGTTGTGCACAACTTTAACCCCATCACTCAGGAGTCAGAGGTAGGTATGTGTCTGTGAGTTTAAGGTCAGCCATAGTGAGATCCTGTCTCAATATAACAATAATAATAATAATAATGAAAAATTGTTTTTTATACTATGAATTTTTCTTCCTATTTATGAAAAGTGTGCACATATTAATTGAACAAGTATTTAATACCTTTAGTATACAAAATTCTATAATAAGTACATTTGAGTTATATATCACTTCTTCAAGAAGTTTAATCAAAATGTATCTATAAAATTCCAGTAATTATATCCTTGAACTTAGAAACACTAATTAAAATATTACTCAGCCTAGTCACATTTCTGTTACTTTATTAAGACTAAAATATTTATTGGTTTTAAGTGATATATTTACTTTTATTCAATAAATAACATTCAGACAAATTAATATGCATGAGTGTTACAATTATGTTGGAATTCCACACTTCTTTATTTTATAGTGAAAGAATTAGCTGATTTAACTCTTACTTAAAATGCCATGGAAAATGCATGCTTTCCTTAAGAGAATAGGTAATAAACTAAAGTAGTCATTTTGCAGAATTAATTCCTAATTTCATGTTTAAATATCCATTACATTCACATCAATCTCTTCACAACATAGATTTGGCAAAGATGATGACGTCAAGCTGCTGGCCTGAGTGATTATGAGTGGTCACTTAAGGTTTCAGGTCTTACTGTTTGTAAAATGTTTGCCTGTAAAAGACAAGACTTTTTGCCTGTCTGTCGTAGTGCAGATTAAAAAGCAAGGTGATTTGTTAGCATTATGTAGCCACAGAAGTCCAAAAAAGTTGTAAAATCACTAGCAAGCTTGTAAATATCTGCCATCTTGTCAGCAAGTGGCTCTAAGGTGGCCTCTTGCTCCAGGTGAAGGCCGCAGAAGACAAAGGAGAGGAGACAGGTCCTCATATCCTGACGAGCAGAGTACACCCTGCCACCCTATGTAAAGACTTAAAGAGCTGCCCAAAAGAATCCTGACTGGTTTTGTTAGCTGTGGGAATTGTGGGAGTGTGAAATTGAAAACTCTGAAGCTATGTAGTGTGAAAAGCAAGGGGTGTCAATATTGTTCCTGTTTCTAGTGCCATAGACTCCAATCATTAACTACCTACAGCCTGTTTTGGGACCACTTAAGAGGTAGCAATGGATCTGTGTTTGGGACATGGAAAGGGTCTACTACAAACTTGACTCCTCACCTCAAACACCTGAGTCCACTGGTGATGAGGAAATTTCTGACAACACTTCTTATTAATATGAATTTTACTCATGGGACCAGAAGAAATAGAAATAGAGTTGGAGGGCCGATGAGTAGCATGTTCACCCCACCTCACTCATGTCTCAACCCTCCAAACATCCTTAATGTGCTGTGGCCTCTGCAGTGGGTCTGCCATGGCCGTTTCCCCAAACATCTCATCCCTCTTTACCTTTCATACTTGTCATTGCTCCGAGACAGAAGGGCAGACTCTTAACAAGAACAACCCAGCCATTGTCTGTGCCTGGGCAGAGGGGAAGTTCTCATCACTTAGGGCAAGACTTCTAATAGCATTGTTCTAGTTCAGCAAGGGATGTGAGAGAAATCTCTCTTTCCACTTTGTGTGATTCCCTGGCTGGTTCTGTTGCTGTTGTCTCTGCAGCCCCAAAGCTCTCTACTTTCCTAAGATACCAGAAGTCCTAAAGACACAGTAAAAACTGAGCTTAGTGACTGGCTCTAAGAATCCAGAGCACAAGCATCTCTCAGAAAAACATCTTTAAGCCCCCAGAAATGGTGTTGCAAGACACCTGCAGCTCAAAATGTCATCCTTTATCCCATTTTTTTTTTCAAGACAGGGTTTCTTTATGTAATAGTCCATTCTGTCCTGAAACCCACTCTGTATACCAGGCTGACCTCGAACTCACAGAGATCCACTTGCCTCTGCCTCCCAAGTGCTGGAGTTAAAAGCATGGACCCACCACCACTCAGCCCTTATTCCATTCTTAAAAGTAGTTTAGAAGCAGCCTTGGAGTTGAGGAGTCTTACAGTTCCTCCAATGTTTGTAAAACACTAATTAGAATAGTAAATATTTTTAGAACCTGGACATCTCAAGAAAATTCAGAGGAAAAATTCTCAAATACCTAAAAATTTTTAAAGCAAGCAGATTTGTTTCTTCCCCTACAATGTGGAGTTTTTGATCTTCCTAAGGCTACAACTCTTTAATACAGTCCTTCATGTTATGGTGACTTCAACTATAAAATTGTCTTCATTGCTACTTCATAATAGTTTGCAACTGTTATGAATTGTTATGTGTATACATCTGTATTTTCTAATGGACTTAAGCAACCCCTATAAAGGGGTTGTTTGTCACCAAAAGGGGTTGCTGGCCACAGGTTGAAAACCACTGGTGTAGAATATATAAATATTTATATGCAGTTAAACAACTTGTCTATTGATCTCAAAGATTAAAAAGACCTTTAAGATTGATTTCCACATTTAATTTTGTTTCAGAATTAGGGAAAATGTTTACATAATCAAAGTTAAAGTGTTTGAAAGATATTCAAAACTTTGTAACTGCTTTCCTGTGATGTTATAATGGAAGCCATCCATCCCTATCTTTCAGAAAAGCAATAGTAATAATTGAATATATATACTATTGTATATATACATATATAAATATGTTTTATGTTCCACTGAAGATTTTTCTTTCTTAAGAATATGCCCCATAGAATGGTAGCTATAGCTCAATGGTAGAGCTCCTGGCTAGCACATATGAGGTTCTAGGTTCTATCCTCAATGATGTATATATATATATATATATATATATATATATATATACATATACACATGTATATATATACATATATATATATATTACACATACACACACACACAGACCTTTGATAGGAGTATTGAGAAAAAGATGGTTGTAACATGTTTGCTATGCAAATACGTGAATCCTTAGTTTGGGTTCCTAGTACCCATCTCTAAAAATCTAATGTGACAGTAAGTGCTTGTAATTCCAGCACTGAGAAACCAGTGACAAGTGACTACACGCAGTTAATTACCTGTTAGCCTGTCTAAATTAGTAAATTCCAAGTTCAGTGAGAGACTGTATTTTAAAAAAATAAGATGGACAGTAATGAAAGAGGGTGCTTGATGTCAGCCTCTGGCCTTCACATACATATGCACATCCACCAGCACATTCATGTCCACACAAACACATACACATACCACAAATACACACAGAATGCTAGCTACACAAACACACAGTTGCTCCTATAAAAATATATATCTCAGTGACACCTTTGCATGTAAGCATTTCGCTTTCTATTTTATAGATATTAAAGGGGTATTTGAGTAAATAGCAAGTTCATTTAATCAGTTCTCTGTGGATGGATGTTTGGGTTGTTTCTGCTTTGGTAAACAGTGATGCAGTGGATGATCTTAAATATACAACAAGAGAATCTTAGTCTGAATTTCTCAAATACTGTCTAACCTGAAAAATCTAGAGGATTCAGTAAATTTTGAGAAGTAGAATGCATGACATTGCCTGAAGGAGAGTCTCTGAGCCTATGACAGTACAGGGAACAGTATGCTTCTGTAGGAAATTAGATCATTTGCTAAAGCTTTTTTTGTTCATTCTCCTTTATTAATTACTGAAGATAGCTTACATCTCTACCTCAAAGAGATGTGTGGATAATTAGTGTAATGCTGACTACCATGAGCTTATTAAACTATCTTTAAATGCTCCCTTGTATTTCCTCATCTTAACACATATTGTAAGATCACTATTTTTAAGATATTTTTCCTTCCTCTACTTTTTCCTCCAAATTTTAACCACTTTAGAAAAAATTTTAACAGCTTTATAAAATATACTATACCATAAAATTTATAAAGTTCATTTTCCATCATATTTTATTATATTCACAGAGTTATATGAACTTAATACAATTTTAGAATATTTTTATAACTTCACAAAGGAACTTTCTTCTAATTATCACTCTAATTCTTCCCAAATCCCCAGATAGTTATAAATCTTTCAGTCTTTGTGGCATTACCTATTCTGACATCAAATATAAATTAATCAAACTATATATGACCATTGTTTTAATCTGAGGTCAGAGTCTCCTGCATTTCAGGTAGGTCTTGAACTTTCTCTGTTGCTGTAAATGACCTTGGACTTCTGATCTTTATAATATCACCTCCCAAGTACTGAGATTACCAGCATGCATCATCATAAAGTGCTGAGATTGGACCCACAAATTCATACATACTAGATAAGCACTCTATAAACTGAGCTACATCAACAACTTCTCCCTAAGATACGGCTAATTGTGACTAACCTTATTACCTAGTTTCTATTAATCATCAATATTTTACCATGAATGAGCATCTTACTGATTTTTATTCTATTGCATGAATGTATCTCCCTGCACCTAATCTCTTGAAAGTCAGAATTCTACTTTCTGCCTCTCAAAGTTTGACTCCTCTTAAATACATAAGTAGAATGATGAAGAGTCTCTGACTGATCAACTTGTTTCACTTAGCATATTATCCTCAGAGTTCATCTCTGTGTAGCGTGTGTCAGAAATTCATTTTTTAAAATATTAGATAATAGTTCAGAGGAAGTGTATGTTACATTTGTCTTTCACAATCATCTTTCCTGGACACTTGAGTTGTTTGTAGTGGGATAATGTTGTTACATTGTAAATAATTGTCCCACCTAGTAGTTTAATAAAAACGCTGATTGGCTGAAGGCAGACAGAAAGTGTGAGCAGTGCTACCAGACTGAAAAATTCTGGGAACCTGAAGAGCATAGCAGAGACACCAGGAGACACAGAAGAAAGAAGCTGAAATGCTGCTGAGAAAAGGTACCAAGCCACATGGCTGAACATGGTAAGAATCATGGGTTGAGTTAAGATGAAAGAGTTAGCAAGTTATATGACTGGGTCCTAGGTCAACCAGGGCCTATGTGTTTCTGTGTAGGTCTGTGAATCAGAACCTCAGGCCTAGGCCCAAAAGTCTAGGCAAGAAACATCATCTTTAAACAGTTGTTTTTATGTTTTACTTATTGTAAATAATGTTATTATGAATATGTATATATGAATATACTTTTTGAGGACAGAAATTAGCTACGCTTTTCAGTTTGGCCTCAAATTTGCAATCTTTCTACTCTAGTCTCTTAATTTGCTGGAACTATAGGCAGATGTCACCATACTCATCTTATAAATGCTTTTTTATGTCACTGCTTTCAACTCTTTGGGGTATATAGTGAGACTTTGAATTACTGAACTATACAGTAATTCTAGTCTTCATGTTTGAAAAACCATCTTTCTGTTTTGTGTAGTGGCAACACCATTTTACATTTCTTCAACACTGCCCAGGGGTTTGATTTTTTTTTTTTCCATATCTGTGCCAATAACTATTACTTTCTCCTTTGTTGGCAACAGTCATTTTAATGGGTGTGATGTGTTATGTTATTGTAGTTTTGATTTGAATTTTTCTAAAGGTGACACTGGGCAACATTCACTTGTTTCTTGACAACATGTAGATATTATTAGTATTTTGTGCATGAGAAAGACACAAAACATTCGCTGCCAGGTGCCATAAAGAGTTTTATTTAGGGGGTTCAGATATCCGGAGAAAGGGTGGGGGAGGGGAGAGAAAGGAAGAAAGAAAAAAAAGAGGAGCAGAGAATAAAAAGAGTCACTGCCACTCACTATCCCTTTTTAAAGGAACAGGTGGGCATACAGCCACACCGAGGGGTGTGGCCACAACACAGCCATGTGTGAGGGCAAGCCAGAGCAGTGTCTGGAACACACCAACAAGAAGAAATTCTTTAGAAAAAATGACTAATTCGAGATTTTTTGTTATTTTTTAAATTTGTGATGTTTTATTGAATTTTTATGAATTCTCTAGATAGTCTTGATATTAATCATTTATTGTTTATGCAGTTTATAAACATCTACTCCCATTCTGTAGGCTATACTTTGCTAGATATTGATGCACAAAACTTTTTTAATTTTGTGAAATATTCTTTTTAGGGTGTGGAAAATAATTATTCTTGGTTCCTTCTTCCAACAAGGAATACCCATTTCAATTTGTTTGTTAAATCCAATCCTATTTTAAAAAAATATATATATACGACTTTTTATCAGAGTTAGTTTCAGAAGTTAAATGTCGCTCTTTGGTCTATTGTGAGTCATATTTCATTTGTGTATGTTAATTTGTTTCAAATGCTGTGATAAAACACCATGACCAAAAGCAATTTGGGGAGAAATTGTTTATTTGGTTTATATCAATGTAAGTCAAAGCAGGACTTCAGAACTGGAGGTATGAACTGAAGCAGAGATCATGGAAGAATGCTGTTTTCTGACCTCCTTTCAGGGCTTGCTCAGCTTGTTTTCTACTACAACCCAGTACCAACTGCCCAGGTGTGGGAGAGCCAACAGCACACTGGGCCCTCTGACATCAATAATAATTAATATAAATAAAGATAATGCCCTACAGATAGTCTCACAGTCTGATCCACATAAGATAAACGCTCAATTAAGATTTCCTCTTCCCAAGTGACTGCAGTTTGTGTCAAATTGACAAAAAAAGAAAAAAAAAAAAAACCTGACAAGCACAGATTATTTTCACTGTAGATAACTAGATCCTCCAGCACCACTTTAAAACGTTGTGCTTTCCCACACTGAAGAGTTTGGCATCTTCATCAAAATCATTTGGCCATATTCATGAAGACTTATTTCTGATATTTCTATTCTACTTATCTATAATGGCTCTCCTTATTCCACTATAACACTATAACACTGTAACCATGTGGTACGTTTAGAAATAAGATCATGAGTCATCTAGATTAAATTGCTTTTTTTTAAAAAAATGTATCTTCTGTTTAGAATTCTATGGTTTTTTTCTAGGTAAGAATCTAATATAGCCTACATGGATTGTGAAGATCATTTAAGTTATATTGACACCTTAATATTTGGAAGTTTTCCAGTATACATATATGGTATATGGTTCAGTTTATTTACATATTTTTAATTTCTTTCAGCAATCCTTTGTAGTTTTATTATTCAAGTTGTTTCCTAGGTATTATGTTGGTTTTGATGCTCTTTCAAATGGAAAAGTCTTTGTAACTTCCCTTTCAAAATTGTTCCTAGTGTGTGGATACTAGGAAACAGGGAGAGTTTTGCTTAGTTCACAATTTTAGAAAAAAATATTGCTCAAGAATGATGTAGTGTTCACTATAAGCATGTTTGCCGTGTGGTTTTAATTGAATGGGATAGGGTGTTTTTTTGTTTTTTTTTTTTCAAATAGTTTGTTAAGTGGCTTTACTGAAGTGTTCTACGTTCTGTCAAACTTCATGAGACAATCATCACCCTTCAGTGTTGGCCATATTTCCATTTCTGTGTCAAATACCAGAGATATATGCTCTATTTTTTGTTTCATAATTTCAGAGATTTAAATTCACGATCAGGTATGGTCTGAATCTTTGTAGAACACGAGGCAGAGACGTATTATGAAGTGGGGCAGCTCATCTAAGGATGGCCAGGGAGCAAGGAGAGAAAGGGAAGAGGCCAGTGGCTCATTACACAACTTTGGTCCTTCCTTCTAGTTCTCACCTGATAAACAGATTCCACCCCTACTAGGTCATTCAGTTCCAAAGTCATCTATTCGTTCATTAATTATATCAGAGCCCTCATGTTCAATCATTATTCAGTGACTGTATTCACAGGCTAGGGAATAAGCCTTTTGGTGTATAATTTAAATCCAAGCAATAAAAACACTATTCTGTTAATTTTTTAACTTATATTGATTAATATGATTGAAGAAACAATTTAAAATTTTAGGAACACATATCGATGGTCATGGCATGTAGTCATTTTAATAAGCTGGTGAATTCAGTTAGGTTAGAATAACCCTAGTTTCATAAAATGGGATAACAAGTATTAACCGTCCATTAATAATTTGGAAAAAATTAAGATAGTAACATTAATTTCCCTTTAAATATTCTGTACAGTTCCTGGATATAGTCACCAGGTCCTGGTAGTCTCTTAAGAGATTTTTGGTTATTAATTCAAAATCCATACACAAGTTAAGATTTTAAATTCTTCATTTCTTATTGATTTGGTGACAGTTAGTTAGAATTTCTAGAGATGAGTATTGTGATCATGTTTGATCTGATCTGCTGTGTATTTTACCTTGGGTGACTAGCGGGATGGCTATAGAGGCTTCATGCCCCATGTGGTGGGAGGCATGGTGGGAGGCTGTAGGAAGGTGGCACAGCAGGAGACATGTAGACTGCTTCTATGTAGAAGGATTTTATTATTATAATGAAGTGTAAAAATAAGAAGAGGTGAGAGAGGGAGGGAGGGAGATGAAGAGAGAGAATAAAAGAGAGAGAGTGAGGTGGTGAAAATTTTTCTTAAATAGAACTCAGGGCAGGGTGTGTTTTCAGAGGCTAGAACAGAATCCTAACAATGAGGTTCTATAAATGGTTGGCATGCAACTGTTAAAAGTACTTACATTTTCATTTTGTAGATTACTAATTTTGAATTTACTAATTTCATTAGTAATGGCCTCACTTTTATTTGTTGATTTATTATTTTATTTTTAAATGAAAAAAACTAAAAAAAAATTAGTGCACACATTTACTGTCGAAGCAAAATTCATAGAAATGGCTCTCTTCTTCTCTGTTGTAAGTCCCAGGGATCAAACTCAGATTTGCTGGAACCTCACTTTTATTTTTTATTTTAGCATTTTTGGATTTAAATTGCCTCTATTTTTCCTAGTCTGTTAAGCTAAAAGTTTCCCAATGCTTTTAACTATCTTATAGTTTTTTTACTTTCTGTTTTTATTGTTTCCTTTGCTGTTCAATTAGTTATTTTCTTGATGGTTTAGCTATATTAAAAACTATAATTAGCATGTTAATTTAACCTAATTTAAAGTGACAGTAATTTTAATTAAAAAATAAGTCAATACTCTATATACAAGTTTCACATTTAAGATTTCAACCAGGTGTAAATCAATCATTTTGCGAAACCAAAATTATATTAGTACTGAATTGAATATACATGGTTTTTCCTTTGTGACTATGCTCTAAACAATATGATTAACGCCATTTACATTGTATTCATGACTGTAAATAAATCAATAGATAATTTAAAACATATGGCATGATATACATACATGTAAATGCTATGGCAGGTTAAATAAAGTTATTGGAAATTCATAGATTTTTTTATGAATGTTTCTCTCTTAGAATCAATTCCCCAAAAAATCTGAGACAAAGCTGTTCATAAATTGTTTTCTAATGTAATTATCTATATCCTCCTTTTATATTAATATACATATTATATGTAAATGCATTTGTAAATCCATTAAAATATTTTACAGTCACTGCTTTATGGACATGCCCTTTGATTTATACAGAAGATTTACTTCTGTAATCATCACTGCCATAACCTTTGCTTCTTCATATATATGTGAACCACCATTCAGTCTCTTATCAAGTCCAACTTCCTTTATTCTGTTAACTATTGCTTGAAAGTTAAACAGGCCCTTTTAAAACTTAAGCCAGATGGTCTTTTCAGCATTCTGCCTGAAATCTTCTTAGCCAAATCCATCAATTTATTAGCTATATTTTATATTTGCCATGTAACAGCAGGTAACAAATAGGACTACAACATTACAAGGGTCCCTGTGCCTTTGGCTTTCAATAACATGTTATTCACCAGCAGCCTCTGAAATCTCTTCTGCCAAGAGCACTTTCAAGTACCTCACAAATTCCACCCACCAACTGGTCCCACTGACAGTGTCACATATTTTGTTTTTGTTTTCTTATCCTGATACCCATCTCTTGGACAGAAGAGCCTTTTATCTCTTGCTGCTTAAAATGAACTGAAACACAGTTGTATGAAGTGATAACAATTATTTCTTTTCTTTTGTTTCCTGTTCCTGATCATTGGAAGAACTTAACTGGATGAATCATGTCCAGAATCTGTCACATAATTGCAGTCTATCACTTCCTTGGTCTGGAGTCATCTTAAAGCCTTACTCACTCAATTGTCTAGTAAGTACTTCCGGTTGTCATCTGAGTCTTTGGTGAGGTTACAGTTTAGAATTTGTTTTTTCCATGTGGCCTGGATTTATCCCAATGTAATGGCTGAGTTCTAGTCAAATGAAGATTCTATCATCATTTTATGACTGCTACTAAAAAAAAATCCAAGTTCATAGTATTACTTTCACTATTGGCTGGGGCAATCTTCCCAGTTTTAAATGTTTTACATGGCACAGATTTTACCCAGTAACAAAAAATAACAAAGGCTGTATATTCCATGGGACTGGACATATTCCCATGATCATTAATGGTAAATACAAGTTTGCTACAATAAGAAAAGAAGGATCTAGAAGTACATATAAAAATATGTACTTATATGGCATTTAAAATGCAAGAAGTACTTTTATGTATAGATTCTCTGACCACTAGTTCACCCTGACTAATGACTCCAGCTTTATGTACTAAGGAAAACAACTACTCTATAAAATATGGACATCCCTACTTGTGTATACATTAATATTACATCTGTTACTGTGAATACTTCTGTATCTTTGGTATGACTGACACCCATAGAAGTGACACCAAGAATGCACTAATTTCTGAGAATATGTAAAATGTGGTAGGTTGTATATTCCAAAAAATTTCATACATGATAGTGGAAGAGGATCTCTTGTTAAAAATGAAGAAAACAAACCATAAAACCACTATCAATGTTGGTAGGATTTTAAATATACCCATTAGATAGAAATGGTGTGGGTGTGTGTTTGTGTGTGTGTACATGTCTATGTGTCTGTGTTCCTGTATCTTTGAAACACTGGAGATCAAACCCAGGCCTTAGCATTTGCTAGGCAAGTGCTCTACAAGTGTTCTGTATCGTCTGTTGTATACATTTATTAAGCACATTAAATAATTTTTTCTTTGTTAAGACTGATTTTAGAAAATTGAGAATCAATCTCTCTAAGCACCCAGCAATACCACTTCTGGGTGTATACCCTAAAGATGCACAGTCACACTCCAAAGGCATTAGCTCCACTATGTTTATAGCAGCGTTATTTGTAATAGCAAGAACCTGGAAACAACCTAGATGTCCCTCAACTCAAGAATGGATTAACAAACTGTGGTACATCTACACAATGGAGTAGGACTCAGCAGTAAGAAAAAATGATATCCTAAAATTTGCAGGAAAATGGATGGATTTGAAGAATATCCTCCTGAGCAAGGTATCACAAACCCAGAAAGATAAGCAGGGGATGTACTCACTCATTAATGGACTCTAAACAAACAAACAAGAAAAAAAGCAAAGCATGCCCAAGCTGCAAGCCACAACCACTGAACAGCTTGGGATCAGAAACACCTTGGACTGACTCCTTGGATCCTACTCCACCTAAAGGAACACCTGACTCACTCTTGATTTTGGGGGGAGAAAACTGGATCTGCCAGGAGTGGAGGCTGAACTAAGCAATATTGGGACGGTGGGACCTTGGAACTGCCAGCTGCCTGCCCATGGAGGGGATGGGGAGTTGTGGAGAAGAGAGAATGACCTGATGTGGTGGGAGGAGGAAGGGACCTTCAATAAGGATGTACAAGGATAGAAAGTGTGACTTCTTTGTTCATAATAATAAAATAAAAATAAATTAAAAAAACATAAAATTAAGGTTTTTGTTTTTTTGGTTTTTTTTTTGTTTTTTTTTGTTGTTTTTTGTTTTTTGTTTTTAAAAAAAAGACTGATTTTAGCCAGAATACCTTGTATATTTAGGGGTCATTTTTCAAATCATTACAGTAATTATTTTTGATGTAACTGAAATTTTTTTAAAAAATGAAGATAAAAAGCTGAGAGAAGGAGAAAGAAAAAACAAAAAGAAAGAGCGACAGAAACAGAAAGAGACAGAGATACATAGCAAAAGTAAATTTGAATCAGAGAAGGTAGGCTGGAACTCTAAATGGTTTTGCTGAGCAGAGACAGTTTTTGAAGCATTTCTTTATTAAACTTTCTATTCAGAACTGACTGGAAATTAAATAAATAAAAGAAATCCCAGAAGTCTAGAGAAAGAAAAGTAAGTAATAGAGAACCAGACTTTGGAAATGAATTTAGTTACCATTTGCAACAGAAGAGAGCCAGTAAAAGAGTGCAGCTCCACTGCGGTTTACAGTACGAGTTTACGCCTCCAGGAGCTTCTGCTCAGTGGTAATGTTTTACTGTGAATTTTACATTAACAAATTACAGAATGCTCCAGTAATATTGCTGTAGAGGGCCACAAAATGTCCAAAAGTTAGCACAAATACTATCCCTTAGACAGCTCAGAAACAGGAAAATAATTATTTCAATACAAAGACATGTCTAAGTGTTTCTGCCCTTAGTACTTTGTTTATCTATTAGTGGGTTTATGAGGGAACTGTCAATAAAATTAAATCAATCAACCAAAAATATTATTGATCCCCTAAAATATTCCAAGATCTGTCTCTGTTTAAGAATATTAGAGTTTATTTAGGAATAGAATGGAAAGGCTTACAAAACTGATTTTATTATGACATGACACATAGAATACTCAGAGCTAAGAAATCACATAGAAGTAGTAACAGTTTTGCTAAGAGGAGTTTAACAAAAACAGAGATTTGTATTTGAGCTGGGAACTAACAACTGGGTTCCACTCAAGAAGAAACAAGGTGGATCTAGACATATTGACCAACACCACTTTCCAAGTCACATTGAAAAAGAATGAATATCAAGTTGCCAAACAAAATCTTCATTAGTATCTCAGTTATATAAGAAAAATACATTTTATACATACCTATGTATTTATATAAATCCCAGGATCTAAAATAATGTACCCAATAGATAATAGTGGTTTACTCCTTTTTAAAAGAGGAAAGGGATAATAAAGCAAGATATTTCTAGATTCCTATATAAAGATGTTTATCTTTAATTTTTTGCATCATATATCTTCAAACTAGTTTCTGCCCCCTGGGCATTGTAATTCCTGAAGTTATCATTTGCACTGCAGTGAATGGGAAGCTTAATTGCATGGTCCTCACCTAGCTTCTTAAACTTTAGATTGAACCCAAAGTGGAGTCCTGTAACTAACTGTAAGGGTTGTACAATTTTGACAACAGAGATTTATAAATATGCAGTGAGACCAAAAAAATTTAAATCAAGCATGTAATAAATGAGGTCTCTCTGACAATACTCATCTGTGATGCATTGTAAGATATCACAGCACCATTGGTCTGAACACAGAGAACCCTGACTGTATGCTGTGCAAGTTACCATCTCAGGCAATGCCAATAAATGCTGACTGAAGTACCTTGACTCAGATTCAGCATTATTAAATGTTGCAGATTGCAGTTTTGGCTGAACATACAAAGGTTTCTCTTCCTAAAAAAGATAATAGTTTAATTACATAAAACAAAGACTCAGTATTTCCTACTGTCATTCCTCAGGCTGTAAGTATCAAATTAGTAAACCTTTGGATTATATTATATAAAAATGCTTCATTTTAAAAATTGCTGTTTACATTGCTGACTTGAGTTTCACAAGAAATTTTTAAATAAATTTTGGCTTGTGATTGAGAGAGAATTTACAATTTCTAAAATGGTTTTAAATATACTTTGGCCATTTTCTACTATGTAATTATGCAAATGATATTCTCAGCATTGATGATTATAAAATTATTAGTCAACTCTGAAAAACATTGAAGATGCTCCATATCCTGTACTACCAAGTACTCAGCCAAAATTTAATTCTTCATATAAAACAAACAATCTCATCTACCTCTTTAGGATGCAAATTTATTAGAATTAAATAAATGGTGAAATTATATTATGTCAAGCAATTATTTTATAATAAACTCTTTTATAGTTTATTAACAATAAATGTACAACTTGTATATGTATTTTATACCTCTTTATACCCAGGTTACATAAAAATTTCTCAGGTGGTGGCTGGAGGGATGGCTCAGCAGTGGATAACACTTGTTTCCAGCGCTCTTTTTGGGTAGCTCACAGCCACCTGTAATCCAGGGGATCTGGCACCCTCCTCAAGTCCCTGCAGTTGCAGTACACACACAGTTCACAAAAGCCAAATCGAGGGGCTGGAAAAATGGCTCAGTGCTTAAGAACCCTGCATGCTCTTCTAGCGTACCTAGGTTAGGTTCCTAGCACCCAGGTGGCAATTCACAACTTGTATCTCCAGTTACAGACTATCCAGCACTATGTTCTGTCTTTTGTGAGCACCAGGCATACATGTGGCATACATACATACATACATACATACATACATACATACATACATACAAGCCGTCAAACACACTCATAAAATAGCTTAATCCTTAAGCACACACACACATACACATGCAGAGGAAAAAACACATGCACATAAATACTTTTTTTTTAGGCAAAAGAGAATGAATGAAAAAAGTCGAGTTCCATTCTGAGTAAAGAATGTGGTCTTTCACATAATTCTCAGTATAATTAGCATAACAAGATTCTGAAGCTTTGTTATGGTTAGCTTGATAATTTGCTCTTAGTGAATTTTACTGGACTTTTTAAAAGAAGTTTTATTCAATAGTTTTTGCATAAAAGCCAACAGGTGGCATAATTGTATTAGACCCAAAATAGATTATGAGAGAACATGAAGTCTCTTTGAATAAGAGAATTTTAACTTTACTTTGAGATATGTAAAAACCAAGGTGACATAATCAGATTTTACTTTAGGACAAGTTCTGACAATAACGTGGAGAACAAATTTACAGAAGTGGGGTGGCTGCAGCTGAAACTAATTAGAAGGTTCTTCCATGAGTTGAAACAATGTGAGGATGAGCAGTAAAACAAATGATGATAAGAATGTTGGCATAAGACAAGCTGAACCAATAATCCAAAAGAAACTCAATACAGGAAAAGAAAGTGATGTCAAGGAAGACTCTAAATCCCCCAAATGTATGTCTGAAGAAATTGGGATGCCTACTGAGACTCATGCTGAGTCTCTGAGACACTGAACTTCTGCCTCAAATCTTGAGGTAGATCCAAAGCCCCTTACATCCATAGGTAAAATTTATACTGCCAGTGAGCACTCCCTAACTGGTCCCATATAGATGTGCTGAATCAAAGAGATCATTGTGTCATTTAATGAGCAGCTTACACCTTGCCATTTTATTCCTAAATATAATAGAACTTGGGCAAACTCCTTAGTAGTGCATATCTAAAAGCCTTCCTATCTGAAAGCTACACAACCGTTTGTCAAAAGAAATGGCATATCTTACATGGTTGAATTTGTTTGCCATACATTTGTGCTGCCTCTTATTAATATAGCTTTTTTTCTCAACCATTCAAAGCACATTTAACACAGCTATTAAATATTATTAGTAGATAATCATATTTAAATTCTTACTCCACACTTTCTAAATCTAACTTTCCCAGCTCTCATTTTAAAAATTAAAACAGTATTTGTCCTTCTTCTACCTTCTGGAACATTTCTCTCCTTGTGATTTTTCAAGCACCAGCAATGACTCCAGGATTTCAGAGGATTACTGGATGTGAGGCATCTGCATCTTGAATTTACTTAGAATGCAGAAGTGAGGTTCCTGTGACTCTTAATATTCTGCTCTCACTCCTAGAGGCAGATAGAAATTTAACTTATTAAAAACAGGCCATTAGAAGGCCAGCTTGTGTGCAGTCCAATAAGCAAGCTGGAGAGCAGTCAATGATGAGATTAAGAAGGTAAAGAAAGGCCAGATCATGTAGGCAAATTAGCATAAACTGAAAATCCAGGAATATCTTGGGAACCATCATATCATTAGATGATTACAGTTTTCTCCAAATTGAACAAATTAAGTCTACTCTCTACCTTCTATTCCCATTCTGTTCTGTTCATTAAGTTTGCACTTAGCGTGAGATAATAACAATGGTAACTATAATAAATGGTTGATTCTTTGTGAAGTCCTAGGTGCTAAATTATTTGCATTGCTGATTTCTCATACTGTACCTGAAAGACAGTCTACTAGCATTCAGTTACATAATCACTTCCACTCTATATGGTGCAAGTGCAGAATTTGTTGTACTATGGGGTGCTATGTATCTTAAAAATTATTGAAAGACCAGAAGAAATAGATTCTGGGCTGAGTTTAGAGGGAATCATTCCAAAGGTACCTCAGGACCAGTGCTGTTCTTCAAAGATGGGAATCCATTGCTTCCCCAAACTAATGCAGACTGGGAACTTACCCAGCCAAGTGGCTGCTGCAGATACAGAACTTCTATAAATCAGAGCCCCGGCACCTGCCAGCTTAGGAACAGCTCCATGCTAACACAGTCTGCCAGAGCAGAATGGATGCTCCGTGTCTTACTCCTGGCACCATCAGAGCAAATGGAGGGGGGGGGGAACATACTGAACTCTGCCCAGTACTGCCACAGAACACACTGGATGCCTCTACTGCCTCTGTGCCAAGAAAAAATAATGAAGTTGCATAATAAGCATATTATTTGTCTCTCATTCAGACCTCAAAGTTCATGGCAACTTACCCCAATTCACAGCTACAAGGCTGGGAGGTTTATTTCTCACTGAATTTATTGGTAGGTAACTACTGAAAATAAAATTTGTCAATTATAAATGTAAATAAAGTTCAAAGGACTTTTAGAGGTTAGTTATGTAAGTTACTGTTATTAAAATCAGGCTGTAGAACCTTCTCACTATAGAAGATTTTCCCTCTCCAGTTACTATTGCGATTGATGGAGCTCGCAGGTGCTAGACCACTACAGTCAGCTTCCTTTTATTATAATTATGCCTTTCAACCATTTTATATGAATGGAATCACACCTTCTAAAGTCTTCAAAAGTTAAGTTTTTTTAAAAAAAAATTAAGATTTCATTTAAGTGTTTGTGTGTATGCATAAATGTGCATGAGAATGTACATATGGGTACAAGTACCTTCAGAAGCCAGAAGGGGATATGAGAGTCTCCCAGAACTAGAGTTACAGTGGTTGTGAACTACCCAACATGATGCTAAGAACCAAGCAGAAGCATCTTAACTGCTTAGTCATCTCTCTAGCTCCCTAGTTTTAGCTTTTTCACCTAGAATTAGGTATCTTACTTTACATGTTACATATATTGATAAGAGCTTGTTTCTTTTATAATTGTAACATTCAAACACATGAGTGTTACATTATTACCTATTAATCTAAATAAACAGTCAGGTGGTATCTAGTTTAAGCAACTATGATTAATGTAATAAACATTAACTTACAAGCCTGTGAGCATATACTTTTTTTTTCTGGAATCAAGGCTAAAAATGAAATCACTGGGTCACAAAGAGTACGCATTTGTCTGCTTAACATTGTGAGAATCCATCAGCCATTTCAAAGTGCTATAACAATTTGCCTTCCTACCAGCTGTATTTAACAACCATGAAGTCTGCATCCTTATCAATAATTGCTATTATTCCATCCATTTCAGTTAGTGCACAGGGAGATCTTTCAATATTATTTGCATTTCCTTATCATTCATCATAGTCATGCCATTTTCTATGTGAAGTGTCTGTTCAAATGCTATATTCGTTTTTTTTTTAAAGAGTTGTACTTTCTAGTACAAGTTATCTTAGAATTCATTTTCTAAACTGGGCTGGCCTTGAACTTGCTATACTCCAGCCTCAGCTTCTCTAATATTGGGTTATAGGTATGCACCAACAATGCCAAGTCCTCAGATCATTTTTTTAAAAGTGTTTGTTAATACGTGTGTATGTCTGTGCTGGGCTGGGTATGTGTGAGGTGTGCAAGAATACAAGAATCCTCTAGCCAAAGCAATGCATGTGGAAGTCAGGAAAGCATGTCTGGTATGGGTCCTCAGCTTCCACCTTGTTTAAGACAGTTTCTCTCAACTGGACCATGGAGGCTTTAATCCCAGCACTCAACAGGAAGAAGAAAGCAGATCTCTGTGAATTCAAGCCAGCCTGATTCACAAAGTGAGTTTAGGACAGCCAGAGTTGTTACACAGAGAAACCCTATATCAAAAAACCTAGAAGAAAAGAAGACAAGGTGTCTTAGTCTCTCTTAGTTTTAGTATTGTGTAAGCCAGGCTAGCTGACCTATATGTGTCCATATTCTTGTTTTTCACTACAGTCTCCCCATGGGAATGTACGGATTACAGGAACAAGAGCTTCAGCACCTGAATGGAGGCATGTCCTAGTTAGCCTTCATTAGCAACTAGACAACCGATAGTGATTCAAGAGCCTCATTTGTGGCAGTACCTAGTTCATATATCTCTGTAGGGGACTGTTTTGTTTGTTAATTGATGTAGGAGGGCCCAACTATTACAGGAGTTATAATCCACAGTCAGGAGATTCTTCACTGTCTAAGAAAGCTAGCTGTTTATAACAGCCTTGAACTAGCTAGCAGAATCCTTCATTGTCCTTGCTGTACTTTGACCACAAAGTATCTTGATCTGAGATAATGCGGTGTCAAATAGCAAACAGGCCTGCCTTCATGTTCCTGCCTTGACTTCCCTCTGTGATAGACTGTGAGTTAAAATTGCAAGCTGAATAGGTTCTTTTCTCCCATAAAAATCCTTTTGACCATAATGTTTTATCACTGCCACAGAAATGAAAGTAGAATAGGAAGCTAATGGATCTGGTTTTTCTCTGAGTTCTGGGAATCCAAACTCAGGTCACTTGCAGCTGCATAACAAGCACTGTACACGATAGGGCATCTCCCAGCCCTTGTATTCTTCAAAGAGTAAAGGAGATTATTTTGTATAATGGTTTTGAGGACATGTGGCTATTGTTTTAAGATCATCTGTGTCTGTTGTACTGGCCTAGAACTCACTAAATGATCCAAGCTGGTCTCTAACTCATGGCAGACCAGTCTCTTGACCTCTGTCATTTCAGATATGAACCACTAAATATGAAAAAAACATAAACATTTTATTGATCCCCCCCCCCTCTCTCTCTCTCTCTCTCCACTTTCTTTTAAGGTTCATGCTTTTCCAACTCCTGAGTAAAAGATATTAACTGAACCTAAGATCACAAAGAAATTTTGTGTTTTTAATCGAGGTTTCAAGTTTTGTGTTCTGTTTTGCATAAGTTTTCAAGGTCGATATAAGTGCCTGGAGGTTCACTTTTCCAAATGGGCTACCTAATTATTATACATCATTTGTTGAAAAGATTATCCTTTTTCCACTTAATGGGCATTGTGCTTCTGTCCAAAATCAGTTGACTGTGTGTTAATGGTTCTATTTCTATATTCTGTCCTACTTATGTGTAGTGTGGGCTGATTCCCAGAAATCCCCTAGGGGCCTCGGAGGTCAAAATCACTTTTGTCATAATATTAACATATCATTTAAGATTTTAATTATCATTTTCTCATAAACACCTGGTGGTATTTTTAGAGGATAGATGTAACAGTACAAAAAATTGAAACAGAAATTTAAAAAAAAAAATCTGTTAATACATGAATATTTGAAAAATGTACAATGATAATACATCATTTTTCCTACTAATTTTTTGAAATGCTAGATAAGAGAATATGGGGGTCTTTTTATCAAAAATGAACTGTTCAGTAATGAAACCATTATAATTATTTGATAATGATTATGTAAAATAAATAGGTTAAATACTAGTAAAATTTTTACATTAAGACAATTAAAAATGTAGATATCCATATAGCTCACATAAACAGCTTTTTAGAATCTTTCAGTTTTCACTTTTTAAAGTAAATTTTGTATGTGTGCAAGTGTTTGAACACCCACGCACATACACATGCATGTAGAGATAGAAGTACAACTCTGAGGCGTCAGTTTCTCTTTCGACCAGGTGGGACCTGGGAATAAAACTCAGCCCATTATGATTGGCAGCTGGTACTTTGACCTGTGAGCCATTCTTCTAAGGCTGACATATTCAATTGTTTTATGAATATAATAGAATCCTGCGACTAATATTATTTTATATTAATCTAGTTTAATAGTTAGTCCTTTTTTTCTTTTTTTGACAGTTTTATATATATAAAACAGTTATATAAGTATATATACATATATATGTATATATATACATATATATATATATATATATATATAGAGAGAGAGAGAGAGAGAGAGAGAGAGAGAGAAAGAGACATAATGTACCATAATTCTGTTCACCACCTTCTATCATCCCCTGGTATCTCCCTTTCTTTCCCACTGAATCTCCTTTTTCCCCTTCATCTTATAGCGGCTTCATCATTAGTCAAAATGACTTTCTCTCCTATAAAAACCATTAACAGTCATTAGCTACGCAGGACAGATTGGGGCATTCTGTACATCTCCTTTCTCCATTATGCAAAGTTGAATGGCATACCTAATGGCAGCATTTATGACACTCTTCTTCATCCTCTGGTTCTTCAATTCTTTCCACTCTCTTCTCTCTGGTCTTTCTGGGTCTGGAGATGGGGAACCATGACATTGTTATCCCATTTATAGCTGAATAATTATCAGCCGCTTATTCTCAGCACTTCACATAAATAAGAGCCTCATCTTGAAGGACAGCCAACTGCTTTGTGATTGGGTCTTAGGCCCTCTCCCCTAGAAGGGATACATACCTGCTCCTATAAACATGGTCAAAAGCTAATAGTTGGGGAGGGTATGAATCTAAGAGGGAGAACACACTATTCTTCTCCTAAATGAATGTTACCAAGTAGCCCTCTAAATGTTTACATGTATACCCATAGACTAGTATGGCTCAACCTGGGACATAGAGGTTCATCTATGCAAAGGGTGATGGTTAATGCATAGACTAAAAGTAAATTTTAAGATCAAATACTGTTAATCTTTTGAATGTGTCTCCTCTTATAACAATATAGTATATATTTATTGCTCCTTTTTAATTGCTTAAAACAATGAATACTTAGTATCGTACAATTCTGTGAATCCTAAGTATGACATAAGTTTTCCTTGATGAAAATTAAGTTGTTCTCACAGCCATGTTATATTCCTGTATGAAAGTTCTAGGTGAGAAATCATTCATACCGACAAACTGTCGGAAAAACTCAATTCCTTGAAACTGCCAGACTGAAGGCTCATGTCTAGCAGGCATTCAGCTGCAGCGATTCTCCACTTCTTAGTTGATCTGTCACCCCTACCTCCATCTTCAAAACAGCAAGAGTTAATCTCCTGCTCCAAGTCTCTCCTCCCTATTCTGCTTCATCCATATGGCCTACAAGGGAAATACAATGGTTAAGATCTCTTGAGATTACAGGGTCCACCTGGACCATCAAGAATATTCTCACCATCTCAGGGTTTAATTTTTAATCATTTCTGGCTAGTCGTCTTGTCCTTATAAGATAATGTGTTCACAGGTTCAAAAGACTAGGGATGGACTTTTAAATGGTGAATGAAGCATCATTGATACAGAGTACCATGATTAATTTTGTATTCCAAATCCGTTCGGTTGTGGTGTGAATTTTACAGTCAGCTTTTTTTGGTCTCTATAGTGCGCTACATATACCATTAAAGCAGAAAGAGATAGGAGGGTATAAGACAGTATGAAGGGGTCAGAGGGCGATGAAAGGAATAGTAGGCAAGAGGGAAAGATTGATATGTATGTTACAATGTTACAATGAGACAAATTAGTTTGTAAGCCTTCTCAAAAACAAACAAAAAAAAGTTTTAATTAAGCTACCTGGCTTCCTTATTGTGACTATGTTGAATTTACAGGTTAACTTGGGAAGAATTAATTTATAACATTGTGGGGTCACTTTCTATGAACATAGCAAAGCTCTGCTTTTCCAGTATTCCTCTCTATCAGTGTTTTACTGTTTCCAGTGTAAATGTATGTAGGTTTGTGCAAATTCTGTTCAATCTTCTCAAAGTATTTAATATTTGGATATAATTACAAGTGTTATTTTACATTTTTCATTGCTAACTTGTCTATAGAAATACTCTTTACCTTTGTATATTAAACCTGTGGCTCTTACTAACTCAGCAATTAGTACTGGCAGTTTTTTGTGTGCATTGGGTTTTAGTTAATGATTCACCTACCGTCACCATTCTACTTCTTCCTTACCAGCTTCTCCTTGGCTCATTGCCTTCCCCCACTCCAGTGAAGTGCGGGAGGGAGATGATCTAAGCTGCATTTTGCCTAACAGCATAACTTAGCACTGTAGGAGGAAAACACTCATCTCACCATGAATATGGTGTCAAAAAATAGGCTTTTCTTAACTTTTATGATCAAGTTGAAAACTATTCTCTTAGATCCTAGTTTTCTAAGATTTTTTATGGTGAATAAATATTGAATTTGTAAAATGTTTTTCTATTCACAGATGTGTGCACATTCATTTTCTTTTCCAGTCAGTGATTATGGTTGTTGATATTGATTTATTTAAACTAATCATGTTATTCAGATCAACCCAGAGTGGACATGTACTATCTCTATTGTCACATTTACAAATCACTGGATTTAATTTATTGATAAATCTGTTAAAGTTATCTGTGAAACATTCCTTCATCGTTTTTGTAAGACATTATGGAATTGCTTTGTTTTTCTTAAATATTTAGGAAAGATCACCTGAGGCAGAATTTTTTCACATACTTTAGATACACGTTTAGGAGTGGGAAATAAGATCATGACTATTCAGTACAGTGTCATTCAGTAAATTTGTTTCAGTGAAGTCAGCAACATCATTGACACAAAGTGCTGATAAAGTTCCTAAAAATTCTCTTACTGTTTATTGGGCCTTTAATGATGTACCTTTATTATAAATGCCTACAATTAACCTTTTTTTTCCTTTATTTTGAGAGCTTTAGTATATGCTTATCAGTTTTGTTTTGTTTCGTTTTTCAGAGAACCAACTCTTGCCTCCCTCTGTCTTTTTGTGCTTTCCACTTTATTGACTCCTTCCCTTTCTTGTATTCTTCTTCCAATTTTATTTTACATTTTTTTGGTCATTTGCCCTTCAGCTTTTGCTTCCTCTAGAGCAAAGCTGAAATCATTTGCTTAGGCTTATTTCTTATCACATATAAGCATGCAATTCTGTATTTTTTAGATATTATTTTAGCTGTTCATTATAGATTGAAGAATTGTTTTAATTTTCATTAGGCATAAAAATAGAAACTTATTTTTATTTAAAGACATGTAGATTATGTAAATCTTTGAAGTTTATCTTATAAATAATATTTTCAAATAATTTTATAGTTTTCAATTTAATTCATATATTCAGAATATATTTTCTTTGATTTCATTTTTTTAGACTTAATTGTTTTATTTTTTTATGTATGAATCTGTTGGTTTTACTACACACATTCCTTGTGTTTACATAGGCCAGAAGAGGGCATCCTATGTGTAAGGTTGTGAGCCACCATGTGGCTGCTGGGATGCAAACCTGGGTTCTCTAAAAGAGCTACAAGTGCTCTTAAATGCTCACTCATATTTTTAGCCCTAATTTCAGTTTTTAAAAAAAGTTTTCATGAGCCTGTAGAGATCAGTGAAGAACACTGAGCATTCCTCCAGAGGTCCCAAGTTTGATTCCCAGCACTCACAAGATAGTTCATGGCTGTTTATAACTCCAGTTCTAGGAAATCTCATGCCCTCTTCTGGCCTATGTGGACATGAAGCACTTATGTGGTCCACAGACATACAGCCAGGCAAAACACCTATACACATAAAAATTAATAAAAATTCGGCACCATGTTTGCAGTGCTGCTGATGGGTCAGCAGTGACGAGAGAGCTAAACTGAACTTTTTTAAAGTTCTACCTCATCATTTTTTTTTTTATGATATATAAATTTTGAGAGTGGAGGACTGAAATCTTCAACTCTATGGGCAGACCTTTGTAATATTTCCATTCTGTCAATTTGTGAGTCACTTACTTTGAAGTTCTATTGGTTTCGTATTTGAAATTGTTATCATCATCAATTTATCCTGTGGTAAAATCCCTAGGTACTAGGTCAGTTTTGTTATCATGTAGCCTCCTAGTTTTCTCTTGGTTTTGTTTGGCAAATGTGATCTATGCTTCTTTATTCTATTTTTTATCCACTTTTCTTTTTAGAATTTAAAATAGATTTATTTGAACAGTATACCTTGTAGAACTTTTGTAACCTCTTCTAAAATAATCTGTCTTCTTTTACTTGCCTAGGCCACTTACTTTGACTCTGATAATGAATTAGAGTCCACATTAAAAAACAAACAAACAAAAAAAAAACCTTTTTTTTTAAAAATTTTTATAAAATAATGGTTCTTTTCTTTTATCCTGGTCTGCCTTCAGCCTCCCTCATCCCCATCTCCCACAGTCTCCCTCCTCCCCATCTCCCATCCCTTACCAAAAAGGGCAAGAAGTCCCAAGGTGGATCTGCTCAGCATCTACTCCAGGCAAGTCTGATTTCCTCATCCTAATATCAAGACTGGGTTAGATGTTCCTCTGGAGAGAATGGACTCCAAGGTGCCAAGAAACACAGTCTGATCCCTCCCCTTGAGACTCCCCATATTGCCCATGTAAGTGGACAGTTGCTTATCCTTGGAGGGCCTAGTTCCTTTTCCAGATGGTTCACAGGTGGCTGTTCTTGATTCAGTGAACTCCCCAGAGCTCCAGCCAGCCATCACTGTGGGAATCTTCCTCATAGTCCCTATACCATTGCTCATATAGAGTCTCCTTCCCCAACCCCACCCCTATCAGCTGGACCAGGGACTCAGCCCAGTGCTCAGCTATGTATCTCTGCCTCTACCTCTATTCATTGTTGGATGTAAGTTCTGTAATGACAATTAGGGTGGCTATTCATTTGATTATAGGGTAATTCCTGTTTAGGCAACACTTTCATTATTGCTTGGAGACCTATCCAGGAACACCTGTGAGTAGGTGGAAGTTTCCCTAACACCCAGAGGCAGGTGGTAGACCAGGTAGAGGCCTGGCCACAGAGTACAGTCACATACTTCTTTTACATTTGTTTTTCTTCATCCCTCTGTTCTCTTTTTCTGTGTTACATGTAAGGTCTGTAATATCCCTGAAGGCTCATATTTTCAGTTCTAAGTCCCTAGCTGGTGACTGTCTCCTTGTACCTCTTACTTCATCAATTTGAAATTCTGTCCTGTCGTTTGGTTCTCCATGCCTAGTCCCCAGTAGGGCTTGCAATTTTAGCTATGCCTTCAAAGCCACTGTTCATTTCTTCTTCTCATCTAAGATGTTTTAAATTTAAGTTCTGGTCTTTTTATTATATTAAGCTTACTTTCAATTATTCTTTTACATTTTCCATTTCTCTATTCATAATATTTTTTTACTTCTGTATTTATAACAGCTACTTTAAGGGCTTTCTTGTCAAGTCCATTATTTCTATAAATTCTGAATCTGTTTCTTGCCTTTGTAATGAGTAACATTTCCCTACCTCTTTGTATGCCAGGCATATTTTTTACTGGATGACAGATACTGTTAATTTGATGTAAAAGATGATAAGTGCTGTATTTTGTTATATTTTTCTGGAGTGTCCAACTTTGTTCTGGTCTTCAGTAAAATGATTTTCAGTTCAGTTTCTTCCCTTTAATAGACTCAGCCTCCTTGAATGATATAGTCTAATGTTTCATGTTTACTATGTGTGTTATTGGTTTGGCATGGACAGAGCAGTCTTCCTCTGAGGATAATTTTTTTTTTTTTTTACCAAGAAAGCCTGACATTTCTGAGGATGCAGTAGAGGGACTCCTGTATTAGGAAGCTTTGCACTCTTGCTGAAAGGAATGTAACATATTCCTAGCCTGATGTGTTCCCAGAGAGGAAGAAAAAATAACTTTTCACTGCTAACCCCAGCATATCTGACTACATTAGCTGATGCTTCAAAAAGAATACTTGAGAGAATAACAGAGAGATAGTAAGTGGCAGAATTAAAATTAGAAACACAAGCCTCTTCACTCAGCTACTCTTCTCTACTTTCTCTTAATAATCAACTGCTCATGTTCACCCTTGTCTGACTTCCATCTATGTTGGATTTACCATTAATATATTTATATATATTATATATAATATATTATATATATAATATATAATATATTATAAATATATTAGAATATTTAAACCCTACCAACCAAACCAGACAGAAAGAAGGCCCTAGGATACTAGATATCACATTTCTAAAGTTATCACTGTGATAGAAAAATAAGAAAGGAAAAAAAACCCCTAAATCTGTGGACCTTTCTCTTTGGGTCAGTCTGAGTATTTGAATAACTGTAGTTCTCATTCTTGCTCAAGACAGATCTCCTAACAATGAAGTCTCAGCATCTCATTTTGTTTATATTCACATCTTTGCCTTATATTTGCAATTCTTCTTAAAGTATGCAAATAGAAAGCTCTGCATTTCTTGGTATTAGAATTAATGAGAAATTAGGAACAAAGGAAGTACATTATTCACTGTGTGAGCCAAAAGAATCCTGTGAAGGCTTTTGTTCAGTGTATAGAAAAGTGTCACTCTATTGTTGTCATAAGAGTTTACCATTATGATTGAACAAGAAATATTGTTCAATCTCTGGAATCCTGAATTCATCAAACTTGTAAGGCAATACAGATTCTATTTATAAACAACTTTCAAAGGCCATATTGTGTCCCCAATTCCCTTGACAAAGTCCCACTAAGATAGAGTCATATGCAGATCAAGGTCATGCCATGGTGAATATTCTCACTTTCATCTCCATGTGAGAAATTGGGGCAGAGGTATAAATCTTAGATCAGTAAAGTCCAAGCACCTATGTAACTGATTAGGGTCCAAGGTCAAATACAAAGGCCTATTCTTTAAAGAACTGTTACCATGGCTTGGCCACCTCACAGATGTGCTTGTGTATCAAAGTAACAAGCACCAACTGATGAGACTGCTCAGATCAGTGTCAGCCTGAGAGCTCTCTCTCATAATCCAGCAGTTGCTGCCTTGAAGCTCTCAAATAACGACCTATTGGTCATCCAGAACCAGACATGCTTTTCCTCCCTCCCCCTCACTTACCCACTCAGCTTCGAGCAGAGCTATTGCAGTCAAAATAATATACTTTAAGAAAAATTGGTGTCCTTAAAATTGCTAGTTTTAAACCTGCCTCCTGCAAAGGTAATTCTGTACAGTTACTCTTATCTTTCAGCATCTTGAATAATTACACAATTTAGAAACTTTATCCCAGTTTGTCCCTTGTTTGTATCTAGCAGTATATTATTTTCTTCTCAAGATACAGGCTTCATAATTTCCATGCCACTGCCACTGCTGTTTTGAAGATGAAATATGTTCTTTATTATCTCAAATAGCACTTGATGCATCACATTTAGCCAGTGTTCACACAAGTCAAGTGGAGGAGATCCTGTTATAACGTAGACATTTCTGTGCATTGCTCACTCAGGTGAAAAGGTGAAGTCAAGTGTACAGCAGCTGGGAATTTATGAAAACATTAAAACTCCTCTGCTTGAGAAAATATCACAGAGATATTGTCTCCTGTCTTTCAAAGCCATATTCGAGGTGATGGCCCATTTTAGGTCATAACAACATCAAACCTGGTAGGCTGATTTTAAGCATGCTTTCTGAAGATAGGAAGTCAGAGTTCTTTTGCCCTCATTTTTTTTCTCTTTTTTTATTTCAATAGATTTTTTTTTCTGCCTCTGCTGTTTAATGCAGGCTTTATGCCAAAACCATCTGAGAACGTCTGTTGTGCCAGATGTCACCCTTTTGCCCTTTTGCTCTATCTGCAGATTTTCTTTTAACAAGCGCTAAAGCCCAAGTTAGCAAGCATGCATTTGCTACAGTAAAAGAGGCATTGTGAATAACACCTTTTGTATTTTGAATAACACCCTCAAAGAACATAGCACCTTATTCAAGTACTATATCTCAAAAAGAAAAAAAAAAGATTATTCCTTTTCATTTAAAGTGAGAACTTTAAAGTTTTGGTGTTTGAACTCAGTGTCACCCACAGTGGAAGCTCAAACCTCAGCTTTACTACAGATTGGTTTGGGTTTGCTGTCAAACTGGTCATTTCAGGAAAAGATATCATTCTGCCTCTAAATACTTTATATCTACTCTAAATTTCCAAAACAGATCTGCAAATGATGAATCGTCCCCACAGGTACTAACTCCCTGAATAGAGACTCTCAGCAGAGTGCATCAAAGCACTCAGTATGGTCTGTGCCATGGTAGAGAGAAGAATGAGTTCTGGGGTCAAGGCTAGGGGAGGAGGAGGTTCTAGATGAGGTGATGACCAGTGTTGACTTGCTATTCACTTGTCAGCTTTCATCTTTGGAAGCTTCTCTTTAGTAATTGGGTAACATTTGAATGGCTGAATATAATGAGTCAGAATTCAAGACATTTAGTATTCTAGATTTCAGACCACTGAAATGGTCTCTAGGGAGGTTAGTGTATAATTCATTCTTCCAAGAAAAGCTTGTTTTAAATAACCAATTCTGGGTTTTATATCAAGTTCACACAAGAGATAAAAAGCTACAAAATCACGATAACATTCAGTATATAAGGTCATAGATTTTGATCCTCCAAAAATTAAAATGGGGAGGGGGGACTGGAGAGATGGCTCAGAGGTTAAGAGCACTGACTGTTCTTTCAGAGGTCCTGAGTTCAATTCCCAGCAACCATATGGTGGCTCACAACCATCTAGAATAACATGTGGTACCCTCTTTTGTATACTGTATACTAAATAAATAAATCTTTAGAAAAAATTGAAATAGATCTTAGATAATATATTTTGAAAACACAAAAAATAAAAACAGGTATGAAATGAGTTGGCATGTGTTTTTAAAATGTACTAAATAACAGCCATATCATTAGGAGAAAAAGCCCCATGCTAGCAATGAGTTAATGAGAGAGAAAGCAACCTTCTCTCCTGACACACGAGGACCAAAACATCTACTGAGATGGGTGGACCTATTCAAGGTGAGAAATTCTTATTACTTTCTCCTCCCACACTTTGCTCACCATACCACAAATAACAATTATTTGTAAAATTTTGGGGAAGTGGGCAGTACTGCCAAGAATTAGTCTTCAGAGGGATTCAAAGATCACAAGGTGGCTGGGGAAAATAAATACTGTTATTATCATGCTGTGCCTTCTTGTGACTTGGAGGAAGGTGGTAGGGAATCACTCAGTTTGGGCATAATGATATTTAAATTCTGAGTGCATAAAAAGAATGGCCTCAAATTCATAATCCTCTTTTCTTGGCTTCTCAAGCTCTGGAAACACAGTTGTTCCCCAAACAAGCTTCTGCTCTTATCCAATTTGTGAAGGAGTGAAGGAATACTTTTCTTTTCAATACAATTCTCTATATCCTTATACTATAATTCAAATGTGAAATGTCCTCCCATAGGCTCATGTAACTTGATCTCTATTTGTTGCCATCTTTTTGGAGAGGTCACAAAATTGTTAGCACATAGGGCCTAATAGTAAAGATGAGCTTTAGCCCTGTCCTGACCTATTGTGTATCTAAGGTTTCTGTTTCCTGATTTACTGAGCTATAAGCAATCAATCCTGTGTTTCATTGTCATGGTCAAGAGCTAGTCCCACCACCATACTCTCTTTACCATAATAGACTTTTTCTCCTTTTAAAGCAAATTGAACATAAGCAAAGCACTGAGAGTTAGGCAAATACTATTCACAAATTCTCAGATCCATCATGTAGTAAGTGCAGACACCCCTACTTCAAAAGTGAAGTAAAATCTCAAAACCGCCATAGTATTTGGCATTAGAGAAAGTATCAATTTCATGATACAATGACAAGTTACCTTTTTGTGAAAATGCTAGCAAACAATACTACCATGAACAGATAATGATCTTTTTTTTTTCTTGAACTGTGTCATAAAATATCAGCCATAGAGAAAGTAATTATGATTACATGGGCTCTATCCCAGGAGATTTTACTTCCCAGACTTTTATGGTTGACCTGAAGTTATTGGAAGTAATGGATTTAGTTCCACTGCAGAAAACTGTGTCACATCAAGAGATGTAGGAATAGACACAAGGTAGCCAAGCTGTTTAGTTAAAGAGAGAAAAATCACAATAAGAGATATGACTATGTCAGGACTTCTGTGTGACACTTTTGTTATCCTTAAGAAATGCCACATATCAGAAATAGCTTAGAATATTGTAGAAAATAAGAAAAAGGATTAACTAATAAATTATAGAAGAAATCTCTTAAAACAAAGTCTTCATATAAGCTGAATGGGCTGGCTGATCTGACTTGGTATAGTGTATCTAATTCAGACATATGTATGGACATTCAGAAGACAGTACTCCACAGATAGCTAGTTTTATGAAAAATACACACTACCTTTTCATCATTTCCAGGATTTTTGTGGAAAGAACTTAAAAGATGACAATAGCCTTATTATATAAAAATTCAACTTTGCTAACTCAGACCTCATCTATCATGCTGGCCTCCTTTGTGTAATGCATTAATCTAGGTTGCTGCATGTCACCTACATGGAACTGGTGATGTGGAGGAAGGGAACTCAGCATGCTTATTTTCCACTTGCCATTAATTTAAGTCACAGAGTACTCTGACCCAGGAGTTTCCTGCCATTGCCACTAGAACTATAGACACAAACATGTTGCCTTACAAAACTGACGTAAAATCTCAAAACCTTCATAGTATTCAGCATTGGAGCAAGTATCAAAGTTACAATACAATTACAAGTTACCTTTTTTGTGAAAATGCTAGAAAACATAGACATAAACAAATAATGTTCTTTTTTGAGTACTATGTCACAGACTATATAAATACCAGACTACTGAGAAAGACATGCTAGACCCAGGCTAAATTGTAAAGAAAGATGAATGACTGAACTGGTCTCCAGAAAAGTCAACTTTTGGTTGAAGAAGTATAAAATGGAGGTAGTAAGTTGGTGAACTATGTTTGGCACAGAGTCAAAACAGCTGGAAAGATCTATGCATTCAGAAGAGTAGAAGACTAGATGTCTCCTGGCAAGGCAATAAGTATGTCACCATGTGGTTCAGGTTTGGGTTCAAGTCTCTTTCTCAAGATGAATGAGAGATGGACAGGTACTAGCAAAAAACAGTCAATGTTAGTGCAAAAAAAAAAAAAAATAAGGTAAGACTCTAGCACAGTGTCTGAAAGAGACTGGAAAACAGAGAGACCTGGTTAGACAGTGGAGTAAGAATTAATGCTGTATTGTGGGACTGTGAAAGCCACATGTGGGAGTCATGAAAATATCAACTCGGCTGCATAGAACTCAGGTCCATCAGGGGTACAGCCGGTCAGTTACTGGCTCCAGATTAAGGTTTCCTATACCCATCCTAGCCTGTTTTAGTAAATAAGCAGGGCTGGATCTGCTGCTGGAGCATCTGTAGAATCAGTACAGGCGAAGACAAAACAACAGTGTCTGAAATAGAAAGCTGCCACCCATGAAGAATTATATCTATTTTATAATGGTAGTACAGTAAAAATGGCTTTTTATTTAAACAGTAGAAACATAAATCATATGTAAGTCCATTCAGTAAGATGAACCTGATATTTTTTGTCAAAAATCCAACTTCTTTGACACTCAAATGCATGAGGTTTGAATTTCACATATGTTGGGCATATGGCTTTAGAAACAATGGTGAGAGCTTTGTTGGCTGTTTTTTTGGCCTCAGAGCAAATTCATGCTGTAGTTTCTGAAATGACTGTCATCTACGTGCTGTGGTGAAAGCCTGAGAGATTCATTATAGCATACCCTTAGCATGGCCTGCCAAGGTATTCCATCTTAGTGACTCAGCATCCTCTTCACTCCATAAATTCTGTCTGAAAAATGGTCCAGATTTAGGATGGAGGAGATGGTTCAGTAATTAAGAGCACTTTATTCTTTTCCAGAGGATCAGGAATCTATTCCTAGAATCTACATGGAAGTTCACAATCATCTATAACTCTAGTTCCAGCGAATCTGATTCCCTCTTACGACCTCAAAGACAACTTGTATGTTCCTGGTAGATAGAAGTACATGTAGGAAAAAATACCCAGACAAAGAGAAATTTTAAGTTAATTTTTTATTTTTAAAAGGTTCAGGCCTAGAAACTGAATACAGATGTCAATGTTTTTCCTGGAGAATTTTTTTTAGTTTCCTGCCCACCTATTTGTGCTTCTTACCATATATTTCCTTGCCTTTGTCTGTATTTCATCAGTACTCTTGGAGGCTATCTTATTTTTCCCTGAGAATGTTATTTCTATTACCATCTCTGAAATTCTCTGCAGGTCACTTGGCTGCCCCTTTATGACATCTGGTCATTAAATTCTACCACCTGGCCTCTATTACTTTGGGACCTTATGATTCCCATTGCTATTAACAAGCCAACCTCTCTAACAGAATGTCCTGCCATTGACAATGCTTCCCGGAGGAGAGCCACCACAGAGTTTCTTAGGAATGCTGGCTCCCTTCTTGATATCATATTCCTGATGACCTTGGTGGGGAGTATGTCTTCTGGGATTTTTCTGGCTTCACCTGTTTTGACTACTGCAGGATATCCATGAAGATTTTAAGCCTCTTGTTTCCTTTTCACTGCAGTAATTCAAACATTTCTATTGCAATCTCAAAGATTCCAAAGTGCCAAACTTAAAAAGATTTTGCAGCCCCTTCTGGGACCTTAATCACAATGGCTCATTGAGCATCTCAAATCAAGAATCCCTCCTTATTAAGTGATATGTCATGCCCTCCTTGATTTAACTCTAGTAAAAGCTAGCACATAAATACTATACAGTTTCCTTTAGTAGAACTGGTTGATTCTTATATTTCCTTCGGATTGTAGTTTCATTCTTCCATTATAACATACAACAATTCCTTAATGAGTTGTACACTGCCATTTAACTCTAGTTGTTGATCTTACAGCTGAGAAATAACAGAAAAAACCTGATAGAAACTCACTTTGGAAATAGTATCTTCCCCTAAGGGAATGGGCTTCATTTCCATGGTTTTCTGCTTTCCTGTTGCAAAGGACAATGGCTTGTTTTGAAGTTATACTACAGAAGCCCTCCAGACTATATACTTATTATAGATTGCCTGCCAGTTGTCTTCATCTTTTCATTAGCCCTGCATAGTGCACCAGTGAAATGGTATGAAATAACCAATTCCAATGTTTTGTGTGTACTGTTCTTCCCACAAACACACAGAGCCTGAATCACTGCAGATCTCCCCTACCAAAATATTCCCTCAACTTGTATCTACCACAGATTGCAGCAATTGGCCCATTAATTGCACCAATAATCAACTTACAGAGTACTCTATTTCATCTCTTGCTTTCCCAAAGCAACCTCAGTTTTTCTAGGTGAGTAGATTCTATCTGACCACAGAAACTAAGGCAGTGATGTAGACAAAAGCATAATATTCTGAAAGACAACCAAAGAGAGGGAAAGGGAAGGGAAGGAAGGGGAGTTAAACTGAACAAAAAGAACCACTAAAACACAACACAAAGATGCAGCCAGCTTTATTTGTTCATTATTTATTTGTCTGTCTGTCTTCATTAATGTAAATAGCCAGGATTTTCACTACACTCTAATATGGACTACAGCTTTTCAAGAAGCATTAACTTCTAACATCATCTGAAAAAAGTTAGTTGTTAGCAGTTATAATCTACATACCTCCATCCTGGCAAGAAGTCCTTTCTTACAGAGGTTCAATGGCAATTCTTCTTGTTGGTCTACATGGCTGTTCCCTCTTTCCCCTTCACAGATGCTGATTGCTCACTTTTTAACTTCTGAAAGTTAGTGCTCACCTGGCTGTAACTGAGCCTTAGAAACTGTAATGCCTTCTGGAACTTAAACATGGGTTTGTCTTTTTCATCTGTAACTTCTCTGTTTGGGTCCTAGTGTTTAAGCATACCTCATAACATATGCTGACATTGATCCTCCCTTGCCTAATAAGTTAAGTTAGAATTTTTATTGTTTCAAATATACATTTTGAAGTAAAAGGTAGAACAGTCAATGAGAACTTTGATATCTATGTGAGTATTTATGCAGAATCAAGCAACTGAAAGAATGTCATCAGGATAGAAGACATTTAAAACAACAGTTCTAAGTAATATGGATTTTTTTTAACCAAGAAAGTGATGAGCCTGAAACAGTTTCAAGGCATAATGAAATGACCTTGTGCCTTCTCTCTACCTGTCACATTCCACAGCTAATAATCTGAAGTCTGAAAGACATAAACTACATAGAAATGGAGACTAGAGTGAAGTCTCTACAAAGGAAAAAAATATCAATTTGCACAAATGCTCACTTTTGAAAATGGAAAATAAATTTATGCTTGTTATTTCATGAAAATGAATTCACCTAACCAAAGTTAAAGGTTGGTCATTGGCCAGTGGAAGTTGTAATAAAAGCACAGGCAGACAGCTGTAAATAGACAAAAAGCAGCAACACTTCTGAGGACAATGGAAACCGAAGTTTGCTGTGGTTCTTTGTCTTAGATTCCCTAGAACTGTTGTGATTTCAGAAAGATTTCTTACACTTTGGAGTACAGTTGACCCTTTGTGCTATATAGTCTCCAATTTAAATCAACTGCAAGTAAAATGTATTCCAAAGAAAAGTTATGTGTTGACTTGTCTATTATTATTACTCTATACCATATACTGACTGGTGACAATGGATTGAGTATTACAATCATAGAAATGGTTTGGGACATATATGCTGATTATAAGAAAATAGTACCCAGCTTTATGGAAAGGACTTGAGCATCCATGTATTTTGGTATCTAGCAAGGATCTTGAATCAGTTCCCCATGGATAAGAAGGCAAAGCTACACTTTCCTTCTTTTCAAAGTTTTTCCTTGGAATCTAAGATATGTGCAAACAGATGTTTAGCAGTTTCATTTCCTATGTTAAATGAACTCTGAGTACCTGGTCAACCTATCAATAACCTGGTATATCAAGAACCAATCTTTGAATCCTTGGTAGGAGTCAAGGTGGTTCAGTGAAAAATGAAAAGATCTAGCCATTCTACACAGACCTTGTATTTAAATCTCACCTTCATTGTTTTATAAAAAGTGGTCTCAAGTGGCCTAAACTTGTTGAGTATCCATTTCCCTTTCTATAAAATATTATACCTCATAGAAATGATGAATGATAAGAGGTTTTTAATTCTTACTGATCATTTCATCTATTGTTTCAAAGGAGGTCTCTAGAAATTCTCAAAATTATTGTTATCTATAGGTCAATTTAACCAATTTGATTTTTTTCTGTTGAAAATATCAAATCAGCAAGTACATTTATCATCATGTATTTGCCAATAATCTGAAGAACAATCAAAAGAAAAAGAAGGCAAGATTTTAGTTCTGAATATTGGAAACCTTCAGATAATAAAGACTGTACCTTTCTATTGCTGTGAAGAGACACTAGGACCAAGAAATCTTACTAAAAAAAAAGTTTATTGGGGCTCACATTTTCTGAGGACAATCCATGAACATTGTGGTAAGCATGGCAGCAAGCAATCAGGTATAACAATGGAACAGTATTGAAAGTTTACATCTCAGTCTGAGAGTATAAGGCAGAGAGGGATAACTGAGAACACTGTTGACAAAGCCCACCCCCTGTGACATACCTCCTCATCCTTCCCAAACAGTCCTACTATTTAGGAGCAAAGTACTAAAATGTATGAGCCTATGGGAGCCATTCCTATTCAAACCACCACATTGAGCATGAGAGATAACAAAAATAAATAAATTAATTAAACAGAGGCAAAGGGTCTTTTATCTGCATTCTCTTTCTTAAAGAGAAAGAAGATAAATGACTAGGGAGATGGATCAGTTGTTAAGAGCCCTGGCTAAATACTGACTGCTCTTCCAGAGGACCTGGGTTTGATTCCTACTATCCCCATCACAGGTCACAGCTGTTTGTAACTTCAGGACCAGAAGATCCAATGAGTGCTTCTGGCTTTAAGAGAACTAGGTACACATGTGTCACACAGACATACCTGTAGCCAAAACACAGCACTCATACACATTTTAAAAACTGAGTATCAGATTAAATGTCTATCAGCAACAAAAATGAAATTGACAATTGAAAGATGTTTCCCCTAAAGTTTCCTACAAAATTCAGACTTGTGTATCATTACTATTAATGTTTTGGGTTTTGATCTTCAGCTTTTCTTTTCTTTTGCTACATTTAATTTAAACTCATGATTACCCTAGAATTTTATATTTAGATCTATTCAAAAATGTTTCATTGAAAATTTAAGTCATTCCTTTGCCTGCTGTTATCACTCTTGTATGTATGTAATATTGTAAAATAATTAAGCATAAAAATTTTATCTTAATAAGAAAAGAAATCAGAGCTATAAGATTGATCATTAAACTTCTTATTTAAGGTCAGATGCCAAATGAGAATTAATATCTACCAAGAAATAACTGGCAGTTTCTTTGAAAATAACTTTATACTAAACGTTAACAATTTTTCATATACTTAATACAAATTTGCTTGTATGATAAGGTAATTAAAGCAAATATCATTTTTGGATTCTGATGGAAACTGTGGCTCTTTAATTTTCTATTCAAGCTGTATAATAATTAGTGTGACTAAAACAAAAATTGATGAATTGGACTAATAAGTTCACTGAGAATAAAGTACTTACCAAATTCTGGATGCTTCTCTGATGTGAGACTGTTAGAAGACTTCATGTTTTATATTGGAATCAAATAGATTTTCAGCTCTACTTTAATGATAGGGACTGCCTACAGCTCTTTAGGAAGAAATAACTCCAAAGTTGTTAACTAGGCTTACTGGAAAAGAACACCATGTTCTCTTAGCAAACCAAGACACAGGAAAAGAGAACATGATAAGGTTTTCATCCCTCCCCTTCAGTGGTTAATCTAAGTAACAAGAAGGAGCAATCAATATGCACATAAACTAAATACATAGCACTTTAAGTGTACTAGCTTGTTTAATCTAAGAAGCCTTCTGAACTACGACCCATTGTGGTGATCTGAATGCACCCATAGGCTCTTATACTTAAATGTTTGAATCCCAGTTGGGGTACTATTTGGGAAGGATTAGGATATCTGGGCTTGTTGGAGGAACTATCGCCTTGTTGCAGGAGGGTTGCCCTTGTTGAAGATGATGTGAGCTTGTTGAAGGAGGTATGTTACTGGGTAAACTTTGAGATTCCAAAAGTTCATGCCAGGCCCAGTCTCCTCTCTCTCTCTCTCTCTGTCTCTCTCTCTGTCTCTCTCTCTCTCTCTCTCTCTCCCTCCCTCCCTCCCTCCCTCCCTCCTTCCCTCCTTTTCTCTCT